>CAJQZJ010015786.1:295396-318154 GCA_907164525.1 Lophiomys imhausi | reverse complement strand
TGTTACTGAGATGTAACTTGAAGAAAAAAAAATAAAGTATTTAAAAATAAAAAAAAGAAATATATACAGTCAGTAAATATGTAAAATTTTTTGAAAATATTTATCTACTAGGAAAATGCAAAACAAAACTACATTGAGACTCAATTTCACTCTAGTCACACTGGCTATTATAAAAAAGTTTTTGAGCATATGGAGATAAAGGAATTATACACCGTGATTAGGAACATAAACTGATAGATATGCTATGGAAATCAGTATGGAAATTCTCCAATGACCTAACAATCAGGCTCTCACGTGGTCCAGCTGCACAACTCCTGGGTGTATAACTGAAGGTAATAAAGTCATCACACAAAAGAAATTCTACATACTCACATATCTTGCAACAATACTCAACATTGCCAAATTATGGAAACAGTATAGATACTCATCAAATGGGTGAACGAAAAAATAAAATGTACCATATGTACACAATGGAGAGTTATTAAAACAGAAAGACCAAAACTGTGTCTGTCAGTTGTAGGAAGATAGATCTACTCAGAGATCATCATATTAAACAAAATGAGCTGGCCATAGAAGAAAATTTGTATATTCTCTCTCATGAGAGATAAACAAGCAAAAATACAAACAACCCTATAAACAGATGACCTGAAAATGAGTACAGAAGACAGGCTGCTGTTAAGGAAGAGGAAAGCTATGGGGGTGGGAAGAGAAGGAATGCAAGGACAGTAAAGAGGCTGTTTGCACTTAAAACACAATTGGGAATGTACGCTAAGCCATATAACCCTCGTAACTGTGGCCTAATTACCTCTGTTGTTTTGTATTGTATCTATTATTATAAGAGAAAGAACCATTTGTTGGACTGAAAAGGGGAACTGTTGGGGGAAATAAGATATACCTTAAATTAAAAAAAAAAGGGAAGAGAATGGGGGATTGAAGGTGGGAGGGTGGGACTGGAGGGGGGAGTAGGGAGGGGAATACTATTGAGATGTAACTTGAAGAAATAAAAAATTATTAAAAAAATAAAACACAACACATGTAAATTGGAGTCATTGCTTACTCCTGTAATGCTAGCACCGGGGGTGGGGGGCAAGGCAAGAGGGTTGCCCCAAACATGAGGCTAGCCTGGGAAAGAATGAGTTCCAGGCCAGCCTGGGCTAAGAATGAGACAGTATCTCACACAATGTATGGATGTTCAGAAATGTCAAGAAGTTCATTAATTTGTGCACCTAATATGAGTTAATATTTATAACAAAATCAGAAAAATAAAAACAATGTGTTTTTCTAGTTTCACTAATCATAACTATGTTCAAATTCACTTCCAATTTCTTCTTTAAGGACGAGAAGGCCTTCAGTAATGTACTTTGGTATGTGTACACATAACTGCAAAGACTGACAAGTGTGCATCTTACATCAGAGACTGAGACACACACAAGATGTACAGTACTGAATAAAAATGACTAGCTTAATGAATGCCACAGTGGAGTGGGCAACACTGATTTTCAATAAGCAAATGCAAATCTACTAATCATAAATTTGTACCAGAGGAATGTAGGGTGTTATGAGAAGCAATATCAGGGAGGATCCACTAAGATTAGAAATTTTAAAAAATCCCTTAAGATGTGATATTTAAAAGAAGAAGAAGAAAACTTACTCTGGATCACATTGTGGGAGAAGGGGCACTGAGGACAGAGATTAGTTTAAGAAAGGAGAAAAGAGAACTAGATGATGTGCATGGTAAGGGAGGACCCTGGTGCTCTGTGAGTTGGAGAGGAAACTTGAGGTAGGGGCAGGAGCTAAAGAGCCTCATGTGTCACTTTAAAGATCTGAAGTAGATGTCATGGAATGAGAAGATCATCAGGATGGAGGGTGGACAAGGGGCATCCATTTGAGAAGCTGTTGCTATGGAAATAGATGTAGGGACCATACAGTGGGATGTGAAAAGAGAACCAGTGTACTTGATAGGTGTTTCTGAGTCATAATTGATAGGACATGGGGAAGCATAGTGTAGATACAGATGCAATGCAGGAGATAACAGATGTGTAATATGAGCACCTGGGGCTGGAGGTGATTTCCACTTAGCTGAGTTAGACGCAGATTCAGAAACAAAATGAAGAATTCAGATTTGCACACACTGAACTTAAGAATGTGTATAAAAATCTAAGGTGCTTAACTTATACTGAACTCTAAGCAATTACCATCTGTCAAACTTAAAACCTAGACTTCAAAGCTATAGAATTAGAAAAGGGACAATAAGAGGGGAGGGCAAAACCTAAAGGAATGAAGAGGATGAAAAAATAAAAAGAGGAAAACATGAATAGTGGAATATGGGTGACAAGAAAGAATAAGAGAGTACTATTTGAGAGAAAGGGGACCAGCAAGAGGGCACAAAGCATATGAGGAAGGGCAGTGGAGAAAGAAAATGGGTGAGAACAAAGAATATTGACATATATGCATGAAAACGCCACTCTTTGTATTCCAGCTTAAAATAAAAAAGTCTTCTTTTAACTACTTATATCATGGCCCCTTTATTCTTTGTCTACACCAAGAGGAAAAAAAAAGCTCTTATCTGCTTGACTCTGTCTTGAGGTATTCACATAAGCAACAGAAATAAATGAAAATTAGCCATACGAATCTTCTGTAATGTTCTATACAAGCGTGTCTGCATAATGATGCATATATTAATTAGAAGACCATTCACTATTTACTTGTCCTGGTCACTGGTTCAAGATAGATTTTTAAGCCTAAGCTATCAAATAAGAATAATTTACAGATGATAAGGAGGAAGAAATAAAATTGTTCACTCTTCCATTTGCTTCACCATCAACATAACAAAAATACAAAGTCCATAACTATAACATTTTCAAATACATATTCAGAGCATGGTGTTGTCTATATGGATTTAATTGAATTGTGAAGCTACTAAGTGACTTCTTAATATGTAGAGACCATAACCAATTATATGGGGAGTGTATCCTTGTTGATAGTTTTGTTTTTGTGTATCTACAGTCCCAAGCTTCCTTTTGATTTGGGTGTGAGGGTTTCTGTTTCTCTGTGCTTTTTCTCTCACTTCTAGCTCCTAGATCTTAGACTGGATGCTGTGATCAAATGAGAGTCCTGGTATCCCGTCTCTCACTCTCCTACACCATTTCCAGATCCTCATCAGAATGTGGTATTTTCTTCCTAAGGCACGGCCATATTTTTTCTCTCATCATGACACCTAATTTGAAGGTGGCAGACTGCAAGATGCACTGTCCTGTGACAAATTTGTAAGCCACGAATTGATCTCTGCTCCAAACGCAGCACTATGCTAGCTTGGTGTCTTGCAACCCACCGTAAATCATTTCATGCTTCTTTTCTGGTAGACTTTCTGAGGGCTGGATAGCAATGTGGAAATGAATGGGGGTCAGTTCCTCACTGTCATCCATAGCTGGTGGTAATTTATGGGTAGGAAATACTGCTTGTGAGTTATGATGGCTTTGGATTGCTTGAGCTGTCCTGTGCTGAGGGCGGTGGTGTCTGCCTCACAGCATTTGAGTGTTTACTATCATATAGTACAACAACAACCAAAATGCCCAACTTGAAATAGCGTGGTATTACACTCATGAGCTATAAAACTTACCCAAACAAAAAACTATTTCTTCCTTTGGCTTGATGCCCTGAGGCAGGAGAATAAGGATGCCACAGAGTACCAGCACATGGAAACCTGGTTCAGCTAGGTCTAGGTCATCATTTCATGCTCATTAAGAAAACTGAGAGAGAGACTTCACCCCAGGAAGCCTTCAATAATAAACTAACCCTGTTCACATCTCAGTCCCCTAAATATAAATTTTGAAAAAGTAACTGGCAAGTTTTAGCAACTGTGCTGCAGTTGTTTAAAGCCTTTTTTTTTCTTTTTTGAGACAAAGTTTCTTGAAGCTCAAGCTGGCCTCCAACTCACTGTGTAGCTAAAGATGGCCTGAACTCCTTAACTTTTTGCCCCATCCTCCCTAGGGATGGGATCAGTACTGCCAGGCTCCCCTGTAAAACTGCACTTTTTAAAAAGGGTAAATATAATAAACCTACTACAGGGCTCAAAATAACAACTATCTGACTGAGAAACATCATATGACGCCTTATTTTCATTATATCAACTTTGTTCTTTCTTTTAAAAAGGAAGTAGTTTTAGGCATACGAATATTATGAACATAAATTATTAATGGAGAAAACATGTTTTCCTGAGTTTGCTAGCTACATCCTGATGGTTAAGCAAAGTACTTTCATACTCTCTACAGTCATTAACAGTAACATGTCTCTGTCAATGACTTAAGATGCAAAACATTCATTTGCAACTTCAACTGGTGATGGGCTATGTGATACTAACAACATCATCATTGATGAATATGAGGAACAGTGATAATCTATGGAAAAACGTGAGCAGTTTTTCCTTCTACCTACATAATTGTGCTATCCTGCAAAACACAGCCATGGATTCCATTTTGAATTCAATATATTGGTATTTATAATTTCTTGATCATGTTAAGGGATACTTATTGACTTATATGTTTGTTTCTCTATTGATGTAAGTTCTGATTGAATTAAAAACAGTGGAGGTAGACAGTACACTGAAAGAAAAGTCATCATTCTTTAGAAGCTATGAGAGGTCTTCTTTCACAGTGTATACTCAATTTTAAAGCCCATAAGTGAACATCTAAGTGAGTGCAAATAGAAAAACTGAGTTAGAGAAATACATAGCTTAGGGCCAAAACATATTTCCCAGTTTTATATAACTTAATCTATACAAAAGAGAAATCATGTGAATTTGAATACATTTAAAACATGTGTAGTATATATGTATCCACAGATAATTTGTTTTTATACAGTCTGTATGCTAAGACTTATTGATGTCAAACAGGTTTCTAAAATTGTGATGCAAGTTAGTATGAAAGCTGAGTTAGATATAGAACTTTAAACTCATGGAGATGGTCAGATAGTAGAATGTTAAAGTCAGGTGTCAAATACATATGGACTGGACATTGGGAATGTATGCTAAGCCATATAACTCTCATAATTGTGGCCTATTTATTTCTGTTGTTTTGTATTGTATTTATTGTTATAAGAGAAAGAACCATTTGTTGGACTGAAAGGGGGAGCTGTTGGGGGGAAAAGATATACCTTAAACTTAAAAAAAAGGAAGAGGATGGCGGGGGTTGAGGGGGAAGAGGGTAGGAGGGTGGGACTGGAGGGGGGAGTAGGGAGGAGATTGTGATTGAGATGTAACTTGAAGAAATAAAAAATAAATTATAAAAAAATCTAAATGAGGGACATCTGGGTTGTTTCCAATTTCTAGCTATTACAAATAAGGCTGCTATGAACATAGATGAGGAAACTTCCCTATGACTCTGTGAGGAGTAATTTGGATGTATACCCAGAAGTGGTATGTCTCGGTCCTGAGGCAAAGTTATTCAAAGATTTCTAAGATATCGCCATACTGACCTCCATAGTGGTTGCACAAGCCTGCACTCCCACCAGCAATGGAATAGGGTTCCCCTTTCTCCACACCCTGGCCAGCATGCGCTATCATTTGAGCTCTTTATCTTAGCCATTCTGTCAGGTGTGAGATGGAATCTCAGAGTCATCTTGAGTTGCATTTCTCTGATGATTAAGGATGTTGAGCATTTCTTCAGGTGTCTCTCAGCCATTAGGGATTCCTCCTTTGTGAATTCTCTATTTAGCTTCATCTCCCATTTTTTGATTGGATTATTTGGTTTCTTGGCATTTAGTTTCTTGAGTTCTTTGTAGATTTTAGATAATAGCCCTCTATCAGATGTGGGGTTGGTGAAGATTTTCTCCCAGTCTGTTGGTTGCCGTTTTGTTTGAATGACAGTGTCTTTTGCCTTACAGAAGCTTTTCAGTTTCATGAGGTCCCATTCATTGATTGTTGATCTCAGGTCCTGAGCTGTTGGTGCTCTGTTCAGGAAGTTGTCACCTGTGCCAATGATTTCGAGGGTTTCTCCTACTTTTTCTTCTAGTATATTTAGTGTGACCGGCCTTATGTTAAGGTCTTTGATCCACTTGGATTTAAGTTTGTACAAGGTGATAAGTATGGGTCTAATTTCATTCTTTTGCAAGTGGACATCCAGTTGGACCAGCACCATTTGTTGAAGATGCTGTCCTTCTTCCATTGTGTGGTTTTGGCTTCTTTGTCAAAGATTAGTTGGCCATAGGTGTGTGGGTCCATGTTTGGGTCTTCAATTTGATTCCATTGATCCACTGGTCTGTTTCTATACCAGTACCATGCTGTTGTTATTACTATTGCTCTGTAGTACAGCTTGAAATCTGGGATGGTGATACCTCCAGATGCTTTTTTATTGTACAGGATTGATTTAGCTATTCTGGGCTTTTTGTTGTTCCATATGAAATTGAGAATAGCTCTTTCCAGGTCTATAAAGAATTGTGTTGGTATTTTGATAGGAATTGCATTGAATCTATATATTGCTTTTGGTAGGATAGCCATTTTTATTATGTTGATCCTACCTATCCATGAGCATGGGAGATCTTTCCATCTTCTACAGGCCTCTTCCATTTCTTTCTTCAGGGGATTGATAACTGAAAACTTTGTTATTTAGGGGAAGAGACTACAAGCTGTTAAATGGGTTTTGGAGGTTAGACCCAGGGACTTCCTTCTTTTCCTTTTCTGTATCCTTCTTTCTCTCCTATGTAGGAGTGCACGGACTTAAGAAAAATGAGACATAGACATAGTATGGGAAGGACCAAGAAGAAGGGACAGATTATTGAATATGCCCTTATACCTTTGTATATTGATACAAAATTAAGATTATAGTTGGCCACAATGGTATTGACCCTTGTATGTTGATGTACTATTAAGATTGTATTTGGCTACATAGGCATTGATCTTTGTATATTGATACAAAATTAAGAGTATATTTAGCCACATTGGAATAGATCTTTGTATATTGATACAAAATTAAAGGTAACACATCCTAATGGTATTGTACCTAGAGATACTTAACAATGAAATGTGAAGCTCTGGCCTCTTGATACCAACCGTCTTAAACTGTTTAGGATAGTTAAGAAATACAAACTCCTAGTCATGCAAGCATGTCATTTTGTTAGCTACTATGGCAGTCTATCACAGATATTCTCTAAGCTACTCAGAAATCAAGTTGTTAAGAGACAAGCAACATTTGCTTATCTAAATACAAGAGATAGATAGGGCATCTTCAAAAACCCCAAGAGATCTGTAGAATATGGCATTCAAACATGTTGTCTTAAATTAAGATTTTTTTTGATATTGAGACATATCAGCTCCTGACAGCACTCCCTATTCTACTCCAAGTAGAAGAAAAGCATTGAAGAATCTCCAGTGTGAGATGGTTGAATTAGTGGCAAGCCTATCTCTTGGCATGAAAAAAAAAAAAAAAAAAAAAACCCTTGCTTCAACTGCAGACAGACTGCTGTCCAAAAAGGACAAAACTTGGTAGTGGGGAAGTCGACAGCCTAGCTCTGCCAAGACAGGGTAGGTAAGTCCTTCATAATTTCTGCTCTACAATAAATGTCTGTCAGAGAAACATGACCAAAAGGCTGAAGATTGATGCTGGAATGTATGGAGAGAAAATGGGAACTGTCCAGGCAGCCACTGGTATGTCATTTCTTAGTTTTGGAAGCTGCAGGCCCTGCACTTCCTATATAATCAGATATATTTATCCCTCTCAGGTCCCTGAGGTGGTTGAAGAATAGACAGCTAGAGTCTCATAGTTAAATTTTGAGTTGTTTAGGAATCAAGAGGGCATTCTGGATCTAAGAAGATATTTTTAATAGTGATGCAAGTTAGTATGAAAGCTGAGTCAGATATAGAACTTTAAACTCATGGAGATGGTTAGATGGTAGAATGTTAAAGTCAGGGGCCAAATATGTATGAACTGGACATTGGGAATGTATACTGGGCCATTTAACTCTCATAAATGTGGCATATTTATTTCTGTTGTTTTGTATAGTATTTACTGTTATAAGAGAAGGAACCATTTGTTGGACTGAAAGGGGAAGCTGTTGGGGGGAAGAGGGTGGAAGGGTGGGACAGGAAGGGGGAGTAGGGAAGGGTTTGTGACTGAGATGTAACTTGAAGAAATAAAAAAATAAAGTATTAAAAAAAAAAAGAAAAAATCTAAATGATATTCTAATGAAAGAATCTGCACAAGTATGGGTGGATCTTATGTACACAGTGCTGTGGCACCTCTTCTCCTGGAGAAACTTCTGAAAACCTCCCCAAGTAGTGAAATTATCTTAAAAAAAAGGATGGATTCTCTGTAATACTTGTTTTTCTGAAGACAAAAAGCTAATATTGCTTTTGGGAATAAATATCCATGAGCAGTCATTCTATTTATTCTCACTTCCTGGATATGGTGATATCCAGATAGACACATGTGAGGTAAATATTCTAACTCTGGATAATTCCAATAGCAACAGGAAGAACAAGGAGACACGAACTGACTGTCTTCTCCAATCTTTAATTTACTTCAAAATCATCTGGATTATTTATTTTTCCAGCACTTGTAAAGGGAAAATGTAAACATGTAGGTGGAGTAGAGTGAGCTCATATTAACTCTCTGCATATAAATCTGTTGATTGTGAGACTCTTTCAGCTTCAGAAGCAGATCACACCAAAACATGACAGCATTTGTCAGCCTCCCATTTCTTTCTTTCTTTCTAGTTCAGGTCAGGCCATTTCCTTATTTTGAAATGTCCTCATTCTGAAACTTAATCTCGATGACTTCAATAAGGTTTCCTATTGTATATTTTAAATTCCTTCCTGACATAAAGGCCCATTATCACGAGAACCATGATGAAGAGAAGACAGTACTTTTCAAAACCAAGTTTATGTATATATAGAAAGATACAGAGACATGGACAGGTGGCATCTGTCCAAATAAAACTGCTAGAGAGCCCTTCAGTGGATATTTCTGTGGGAGAGCTGAGGGCCCATTACCATGCATCACAGCCAGTGCCACACAGTGGCCCTATCATGGAAAAGGTAAACACCTGCGCAATTGGTTCTCTCTCAAACAGTTTCCAGAATGAGGATGCTAGCTTCAGGGACAGTCCTTAAACTTGAGTATGTATGCTTCTAAAGTAGAGAAAAGGCTGCAAGAGGGCAGGTGTATTTCCACATTCCGGGCAAAAAGATGGAGCTGGCTAGGATGAGGAATGTGATCTCCCTATAGAAAGACCACAAAGAGCAGATGTTTTTTTTAAAAACAAAGTATCATGGTAGAATCTGTAAGTTCCAACTTAATTTCAGTGAGTTTAAGTTATGAAGAAATTCTAGAGTCAGTTAAAAAGTGTCTTATAACTTTCTAGAAGGCAACTGTGAGTCACTAGAGGGTAGTAGGAATTAACCAGGATCCAGAAATATCTGGATATAATTCCCAACTATGCTTTTTTTTTTAAACATCACTTTATTTTTTCCCCACGCGGCATTAACACGTTATAAATTCTGAGCACATGACAGTCACATGATTTCTTCTGTAGGCTCCAAGGTAGATCTTGGGTCTCCTGGAAGTTGGAGTTCTAAGGTTTCAAATGTTAAATTCTCACCACAGCCACACATTCACATTCCTTTGGGGTTATTGAAAACAAACTCACTGGATTGTTGGTCTTCCACTTAGTACACTTCCGTTCCTAAGAGTGTTAGCTGGGGTTTCTTTTCGATGAACACTCTGGCTTCATCTTGAGTAGCTGATTCGTCAGAATGTCTTCTTGTCTTTGTATACTCCAGGCTATTACAGTCCCTGGTTCGCACACCGTCTTTCAGACCCACAGGCTACAGCTTGTCTCTAAGAAGCTGTTTTGTCTCGTTCGCAGCTGAGGCGGTCCGTGCTCACGCTGCCTCTGTGGGCTTTAGCTTCTTTTTGCTCACCAACCGCACGCATTCAGGTCGTGGTGCCTGCAGCCTCTCTCCATCCAACTATGCTTTTTCTTGACTGGAAAATTTGAAAATAATTTGATAGACACTTCTGATAGTTCTCTGGACACTCAGCAGAATTCTTATTTATTTATTTATTTATTAAGTTACATCTCAATCATAATCCCCTGCCTCCTCCCCCTTCTAGTCCTACCCTTCTACCCTCTTTCTCCCCGCCCCCCCCCCCACCCTCCTATCTTCAGCAGAATTCTTAACTAGTGGAAATAGCAAATGTCATGACTGTCCATTGCCGATTATTTATTATACTGCAAAGATTAGGTAAGTGGATGTCCAAAGCCCTGTTGTGTTTATTCTTCTATGGCATGATGCTTAAAAGGTCAGGTAATCTGTGTTCTTGAACTGGAAGTGTTGTAGAAAGTTTAGAGAAAAGAGCATTGAGCTCAGGCACGGCTGAGCTCACACTAAGTATCTGTATCCTGAGAGGATCATACAGTTTGGAAACTCGAGGAATGTGGTAAATGCCAAGTTAAAATATTCCTCCTTAACCTGGACATGACATCCTTTAACAGTGATTTCTTAACATAGCTAGTGTCCTGGAAGAATAAAATAAAACTTTTAAAATGGAGGATTTAATGCCAAGCTGGGTCAACACTATGCAACTCCCACGCATGCGCATTCACTTGTAAAACTGACAAATTTATGAGGGCTCCACAAATGAAAGCAAAATGAAGAAATACAGTCAGCACTACTGTTAGACACATGGTTGAAACACAGTGGAAAGAAAATACAGAACAGAGAAAAGAAGGAAGGATTGAGGAGAGTGAGGAGGAAGAGAGGGAGATAGAAAGGAAGGAGAATTGACTGAAAGTGAACCGGGTCCTTCATAGTGAACTATTTCTAATGAATAATCATATTTAATATAAAATGATACCATAGTTTAAATATGCCAAGTTCTAGCATGATTTAATGAGGAAGAGTGAATAATAATTCAATAAAACGATAAGAGAGATGATGTATGTACCACTTTGAATAAAAATGGCCTGTGGGTAGTGGCACTATTGGGAGCTCCGCCTAGTTGGAATAGGTGTGGCTCTATTGGATAAAGTGTATCCGGGGGGAACAGGAGTGGGTTTTGAGGTCTCCTCTGCTAAAGCTATGCTCAGCATGGCTACTGTCTGTGCATCCAGATGTAGAACTCTCAGCTACTCGGCTGAAGACTACCATGCTTTCCTCCAAAATGATAATGACCTAAATCTCTGAACTGTAAGCCAGCCCCAAGTAAGTATTTTCCTTTATGAGTTGTTATGATCATGGTGTCTCATCACAGCAATTAAAAAAAAAAAAAAACCTAACTAAGATACAGTTTACAACACTTGCCACCAAGCTTCCTGACTCAATTTCAATCCCAGAACTCACAGGGTGGAAGGGAAGAGCAGACTCCTGCAGGTGGTCCTCTCACTTTCAGCTGTGCCCCAAATCATGTACTCCCCAATAGATAAGTAAACGTAAAAACCAAAACATGGAAGTGAACTGAGAATCTAAGGACAAATATTGTGAGTGTCTCCATTTGTTTCTCCAAACGTGTTCAAAGCTGATTTGGCAGAGCAGCTTTGCCTCTCCCAAAGTCATTCAGCATACCCGGCAAAAGAGAACTCGCGATTTGCCAATATTTCTGATGAATAAAGTCAGAAGGGCTCAGGTTACCTCAGAGTCAACGTTGTGAGGAAGAAGTAAATAACAAATGGTTGTTAGTATGCTTCTCTAGCTGTTTCTTTGACTACAAATTAAAAACATCTTTTAAGGGAACAGTCACTGTATCTTTTAAGGGAGCTGGGAGATCTTTGGCTGAATATGTCCACAGAAAGAGCTACATAAATTTAAATAGAAATTAACCAAATCGTTAAAATGCATGCCATTACATTCTTCAGTTGACAAGGTGAAATCTGTGCTCCAGCTGCGTTTCATTGATGAAATAGTCACAGGAATTTAGCTAAGTGTGATAAAGGATGGCTCTGTCTTAATGTAGAGAAGCACAGCTGTGGTGCGTTCAGCATAAGCTTGCACTGAACTGAAACATGTCCCAGGTGAAGTAAGTGGTACACACGGATCGTGGCAGGAAAACATGTTTGTCTGCTCTGTGTTGTGCGTTATGTACCTGTCTGTGCTTTCAGACATTTTCAGAACCAGAAGCACTTTGAGAAAACTACTCATGTCTCTAGTTTTAGGTAGAATATTAGTCTCCACCAAAGTCGTTCTCCCTACAGTGGTTCTCTCTATGCAAGAGGCTCCAGGAAAAAGCCTGGATAGTGGGAGAAGCCTAAAGAACTTCTGTTAGGCTAGTACTCAGCAGGGCTTAAAAATGCAGAGAGAGTGGCTTGCTGTCAAATTAGTTTTTAGTGTTCATGGCAGAAAAAAAAATGTTAGAGTGAAGAACATTGACTTTAGATTGAAGGATGGTTTGCATTCATGGCATTTTGAAAATATTCCCTAAATTTCATGTTTTTCTTATATACAGAACACATACATATAGTTATATACATATACATATATTTATAATGTCTCCGTGTATTTGTGGGGACATCTGTCTGTTCTCCCTGCTCCCCCCCACTCCCCATAGGTACCAAGAGGAAAGAAGGATTTTGAGGTAAAGGGAACAAAGAAGGAGTGGAATACATGTGATAAAGAAGTACCGGAGGTGGAGTGTGCTTAAACACCAGAATCATTGTACAAAAGTCAGATATAGTAGTGGGTGCTTTTAACTCAGCATAGGGGAAGCAGAGACATGTGGAACCCTTGGGTGCACTGACCATCAAGCCTAGCTCAGTCTGCATAATCTAGGTCAGTGGTTCTCAGTAATTCCTAATGCTGTGACCATTTAATAGAGTACCTCATGTTGTGATGACCCCCAACCCTGTCCGTGCATCTTAATAACTCTAATTTTGCTACTGTTATAAATTATAATGTAAACATCTGACATACAGGATATCTGATATGTGGCCCACAGAGGGGTCTCAATCCACAGGTTGAGAACCACTGCTCTAGGACAGTGTAAGACTCTGTTTTTTTTTTTTTTTAACATTTATTTATTTCTTTGTGTAACATCTCAGTCAAATTCCTCTCCCTCCTTCCCCTCCAAGCCCCCCTCCCACCCTCTTCCCCTCTCACCCTCCTATCTGCATTTTTGTTGTTGTTGTTTTTTTAATTTAAGGTGTATGTTTTTTCTCCCCTAAAGCTCCCCCTTTTAGTCCAATAACAGGCTCTTTTTCTTATAACAGAAAATACAACAAAAAACAATAAGAACAATTGTACCACAATTATGAAGATTATATGGTATAAAATACATTCGCAATGTCCAGACCATATGTATTTGGCAACTGATGTTAATATTCTGTTGTCTATCTATTTTTTTAAGCCAAGGCACCAAGGTAGATGGCTACTGAGGAATGACATCTAAGTTCCCTTCTGGTCTACACACACACACACGCACACACACACACACACACAAACACACACACACACACACACACAGGAACTATTTGGGCAAGATGGTATAGATCTGTGTGGGAGAGGAATGATTGAGAACAAAATATGATGTAGCACACAAAAAAGTCACAGTGAAATTAACTACTCAGTATGTTAATATAAAATATTAATGAAAAAAGTTTCTTTGTATTATTTATAAATGACGAGACATTCAAGGAAATGAACCTCTTGGCTTTTGTTCTATCGAGATATTTTAAGCATATACAGTAGAATTTTATAAATCTTCATAGTGTCTACCAAATCGTAGCACTACTAAACATTATGGTAGATAGTATTATTTAAAGATACATGCAGACCATGTCGACCAAGCTGCAGTAAACACTTTTTGGAAATATTTACTTCTCAATGTCTAGACTCTTCCCCTGTTGTATACTGACTCTGACCTAGATGTAGTCTGTACAAATACCAAAAATATTCTCTAGGTCTTGGGTAAGTTGTCAACATCTGGCTTACCATGATAATGTAGATCACTTTTCTCTGCATCATGCATAGTAAGAAAAGTGCAGGGGGATCCAAGATGGCGGCAGCCTGTGCGGACGTATTTTGATTTTGGGGTTAACAGTCACAGGGTGGCGAGTGTTGCAGGATGCTGTACAAATGGCTCGAACCCCCCTGAATCTCACCCAACTACCCAGGGACCACTGGAGGTACCTGGGCAGGATGCTCCCTCCTACTCTCAGACATGCAAGGAAGCCGCTGAATCCTGGAATCAGAATCCCCCCATCCTACACCAGGAGAGATAAGCCGGGTAAGTTCCAATCTAATACCCAGTGGGCAGATTCAGATCCCACGCATAGATAATTTCCACCCTGCAAGGCACCCACCAGGTCTCACAAAGATTATCCAGCTATCTGGCGAAAGGTTGCGACCCTTGGAAGTAAGTGCAGCTCGCCTGACAGTGCCTTCAGGCTGCAGATTGCAACCCACTGTGGTGCCATCACTGCCCAGTTTTCAAGGCCGTGGGAGTGGCAAGGCTATTGGGGGTGAAGACAGATTTACCCACCACAGAAGCCAACCCCGGGCAAACTGCGAGGTATTTGAAACTGTTGTATATTGGACTTTTTTACTTGTACTGGCCCTTCCTGTGTGGAAACAGAGGTTACTTGTACACAGCTCCAGCCCCTGGATTAGTTAGGTTTCCACCTAGGAGGCGGGACTGAGTGACTCACCTTATAGGGGTGGATTAAGGCAACCCAACTCCTACACCAAAGCGCTCCCTTTGGACCCAAGTCCAAAAGACAGCTAAAAAATTCCACATGGCCAGAGGCCCCAGACAAAAAAAAAACAAAAAAACAAAAACACAAAAAAACAGGGTGAAATGACTCCAACAAAAAAGCGATGCTATTCCATCCACCCAGAACCACCTCACCACAACTGAAACACATGAAAACGATGACAATTCTACATATTGGAAAGTGATAGAGTCCCTTCAAGAAGAACTTAAATCTATGAAGGAATTCAAAGAAGCCACAACTGCACATACGAAAGCGATGGAAAACACCATTAGAGAACTTCAGAACAAGGTGAGTCAACTTGAACAAGAAAAAGAGAGGGCAATGGAAGAGTTCCAGGCAAAGACAAGCAAACTGGAGCAGGAAATGTACAAAACAAATAACATCACTCAAGAAATGAAAATGGAAATGGAAACAATAAAGAAAACACAGTCAGAGTTAAAAATGGAAATGGAGAATCAAGGGAACAGAACAGGAAATATGGAATTGAATATGAAAAATAGGATTCAAGAGATGGAAGAAAGGATCCAAGGCATGGAAGATTCAATGGAAGAAATCAAGACAACATCCATAGAAAATGAGAAAGCTAAAAAAATCTCTCACCCACAATATCCAAGAAATCAAGGACTCAATGAAAAGAGGAAACCTAAGAATTATAGGCATAGAGGAAAGAGAAGACTCCTGACTACATGGTCCAGGAAATATCTTCAACAAAATCATAGAAGAAAACTTCCCAAACCTAAAGAAAGAGATGCCAGTAAAAATCCAAGAGGCCTAAAGAACACCAAACAGATTAGATCAGAAAAGAAACTCCTCTTGCCACATAATAATAGAAACTCCAAATGTAGAGAACGAAGAAAGGATATTAAAAGCTGTAAGAGAAAAAGGCCAAGTCACATACAATAGCAGACTCATCAGAATCACACCTGACTTCTCCTCAGAAACTTTAAAAGCTAGAAGGGCCTGGGCAGATGTCCTACAAGCCCTGAGAGAACATAGGTGCCCAGCCAGACTACTATACCCAGCAAAACTCTCTATCAACATAGATGGAGAAAACAAGATATTCCATGACAAAATCAAATTCAAACAATATCTCCCCACAAACCCAGCACTACAGAAGATCCTAGAAGGAAAATGCCAACACAGAGAAGATAACTACACCCAAGAAAACAGAGGAAATAGAAACCTCCACAGCAATTAAACAAAAAGAAACACAAGACAACCAGCTATACCAAAATAATGAGAAATAACAACCCCTGGTCACTAATATCCATCAACGTCAATGGACTCAACTCGCAATAAAAAGACACAGATTTACAGACTGGATCCGTAAACAAGACCCATCGTTTTTGCTGTGTACAAGAAACACATCTCACTATTGAAGATAAACACTATCTCAGAGTAAAGGGCTGGGAAAAGGTTTTCCAAGCAAATGGACCCAGGAAACAAGCTGGAGTAGCCATCCTAATATGAAACAAAATAGACTTCCAATTGAAGTTAATAAAAAAAGACAGAGAAGGGCTTTACATACACATTAAAGGGAATATTAATCAATAGGACATCTCAATATTGAACATCTATGCCCCAAATACAAAGGCACCTACATTTATAAAAGAAACGCTTCTAAAATTTAAATCGCACATCAACCCAAACACTTTAATAGTGGGAGACTTCACCACCCCACTCACAACGAGGGACAGATCATCAAGACAGAAGCCAAATGGAGAAATAATGAGTCTAACAGAGATCATGAACCAAATAGACCTAACAGATATCTACAGAACATTTCACCCAAACACAAAAGAATACACCTTCTTCTCAGCACCTCATGGAACCTACTCCAAAATCGACCATATAGTTCTACACAAAGATAGCCTCAACAGATGCAAGAAAATTGAAATAACTCCTTGTATCTTATCAGACCACCATGGAATAAAGCTGGACTTCAATAGCAAAAGAATCAACAGAAAGTCTACACTCACATGGAAATTGAACAACTCTTTACTAGAGGACCACTGGGTAAGGGAAGAAATAAAGAAGGAAATCAAAGACTTCTTAAAATCCAACGAAAATGAAGACACAACATACCCAAACCTATGGGACACAATGAAAGCTGTGCTACGAGAAAAGGTCATAGCACTAAGTGCCTTCAAAAAGAAAATTGTGGCAGCTCATATTAGCGAATTAATAGCTAAACTGGGTGAATTGGGAAAAAAAAAGAAGCAAACACTCCCAAGAGGAGCAGAAGGCAGGAGATCATCAAACATAGGGCTGAAATCAACAACTTAGAAACAAAAAGAACTATACAAAGAATCAATGAAACCAAGAGTTGGTTCTTTGAGAAAATCAACAAAATAGACAGACCCTTAGCCAAATTAACTAAAAGACAGAGGGAGAAAACACAAATCAACAAAATCAGAATTGAAAAGGGAGAAATAACAACAGACATTGAGGAAATCCAGAGAATATTTGGATCCTACTTTAAAAATCTATACTCCACCAAATTTGAAAACTTAAGTGAAATGGACAATTTTCTTGATAGATTCCCCCTATCGAAGCTAAATCAAGATCAGATAAACAGATTAAACAGCCCTATAACCCCTAAGGAAATAGAAACAGTCATTAAAAATTTCTCAACCAAAAACAGCCCAGGGCCAGATGGTTTCAAAACAGAATTCTACCAGACCTTCAAAGAAGAGCTAATACCAATACTTTTCAAACTCTTCCACAAAATAGAATCTGAAAGAACATTGCCAAACTCATTCTATGAGGCCACAGTCACCTTGATTCCTAAACCACCCAAAGACCCAACAAAGAAAGAGAACTTCAGACCAATCTCCCTCATGAACATAGATGCAAAAATACTTAATAAAATACTAGCAAACCGAATTCAAGAACATATCAAAAGTATCATACACCTTGATCAAGTAGGCTTCATCCCAGGAATGCAGGGATGGTTCAACATACGAAGGTCTATCAACGTAATTCACCATATAAACAAGATGAAAGAAAAAAAAGAAACACATGATAATGTCGCTAGATGCATAAAAAGCATTTGACAAAATCCAACACCCCTTCATGCTGAAAGTTCTGGAGAGAACGGGCATACAAGACTATACCTAGAAATAATAAAGGCAATATATAGCAGGCCAGTGGCCAACATCAAATAAATGGAGAGAAACTTGAAGCATTTCCTCTAAACTCAGGGACAAGACAAGGATGTCCACTTTCACCATATCTCTTCAATATAGTACTTGAAGTTCTTGCTAGAGCAATAAGACAACTAAAGGAGATCAAAGGGATAAACATTGGAAACGAAGAAGTCAAATTATCCCTATTTGAAGATAATATGATAGTATACATAAGTGACCCCAAAAACTCCACCGGAGAACTCTTACAGCTGATAAACACCTTCAGCAAAGTGGCTGGATACAAAATTACTTCAAAAAAATCAGAAGCCCTTCTTTATACAACAAAGAAATGGGCTGAGAAAAAAATAAGGGAAACAACTCCCTTCACAATAGCCACAAACAACATAAAATACCTGGGGGTAACTCTAACCAAGCAAGTAAAAGATCTGTACAACAAGAACTTCAAGCCCTTGAAGAAAGAAATGGAAGAGGCCTTTAGAAGAAGGAAATATCTCCCATGCTCATGGATAGGTAGGATCAACATAATAAAAATGGTCATCCTACCAAAAGCAATATATAGATTCAATGCAATTCCTATCAAAATACCAACACAATTTTTTATAGACTTAGAAAGAGCTGTTCTCAATTTCATATGGAACAACAAAAAGCCCAGAATAGCTAAATCACACCTGTACAATAAAAAAAAAACATCTGGAAGTATCACCATCCCAGGTTTTAAGCTGTACTACAGAGCAATAGTTGTAAAAACAGCATGATAAGAAACATTCCAGTAGATCAATGGAATTGAATTGAAGATCCAGAACTAGACCCACACACTTATGGCCACCTAATTTTTGACAAAGAAGCCAAAACGGCACAATGGAAGAAGGACAGCATCTTCAACAAATGGTGCTGGACCAACTGGATGTCCACTTGTAAAAGAATGAAATTAGACCCATACTTATCACCTTGTACAAAACTTAAGTCCAAGTGGATCAAAGACCTTAACATAAGGCCGGTCACACTAAATCTACTAGAAGAAAAAGCGGGAAAAACCCTCGAACTCATTGGCACAGGTGACAACTTCCTGAACAGAACACTAACAGCTCAGGACCTGAGATCAACAATCAATAAATGGGACCTCATGAAACTGAAAATCTTCTGTAAGGTAAAAGACACTGTCATTTGAACAAAACGGCAGCCGGCAGACTGGAAGAAAATCTTCACCAACCCCACATCTGACAGAGAGCTAATATCCAAAATTTACCAAGAACACAAGAAATTAAATGCCAAGAAACAAAATAATCCAATCAAAAAATGGAGGACAGAGCTAAATAGAGAATTCACAAAGGAGGAATCCCTAATGGCTGAGAGACACTTGAAGAAATGCTCAACATCCTTAATCATCAGAGAAATGCAACTCAAGACAACTCTGAGATTCCATCTCACACCTGTCAGAATGGCTAAGATCAAAATCTCAAATGACAGCACATGCTGGTGAGGGTGTGGAGAAAGGGGTACCCTCCTCCATTGCTGGTGGGAGTGCAGGCTTGTGCAACCACTATGGAGGTCAGTCTGGCGATATCTTAGAAAACTTGGAATAGCTCTGCCTCAGGACCCAGCCATACCACTTCTGGGTATACACCCAAATGACTCTTCACAGAATCATAAGGAAATTTCCTCATCTATGTTTAGAGCAGCCTTATTTGTAATAGCTAGAAACTGGAAACAACCCAGATGTCCCTCAACCAAAGAATGGGTTGAAAAACTGTGGTATATCTACACAATGGAATATTATTCAGCTACCAGGAACAATGAAATTATGCAATTTGCAGCCAAATGGATGGAACTAGAAAAGGTCATCCTGAGTGAGCTAACCCAGACTCAGAAGGATGCATATGGCATCTATTCACTTATTTAGGATTTGAGCTATATAATAGAAGGTATCGATACTACAACTAACATATCAAAGGCAAGTTGGACTTAGACTTTTTATTTATTTATTTATTTATTTATTTACTTATTTATTTATTTATTTATTTATTTTCTATTTTTTATTATTTTTTATCTGTGTGTCTGTTTATTTGTTTGTTTGTTTTTTAGCTCTCTCTCCTGGGCAATGAGACACTTTTCAGTGGTGGTAATGCCTCGTAGATCCCCAATGAATGAGGAGGCTCTTGGCCCTCATACAACCTCTCAACTGAGATGAGGGACTGTTATATAAGGACACCCTAACCCAGAGAAATGGGATGGAAGGGTTAGGAAGTAAAGAAAAAAAAATGAAATGTGATGTTTCGGCCTTTTACTACTAATTGTCCTAAACTGTTTAGGATAATTAATAAATGCAAACTAATAGTTATGCAAGCCGATCATTTTGTTATGTACTATGATAGCCTATTATAGTTATATTCTAAGCTAATCAGAAATAAAGCTGCTAAGAGACAAGCAACATCTGCTTACCCTAATATAAGAGATAGATAGGGCCTCTTCAAAAACCTCGAGAGATCTGAGAATATGGCATTCAAAGATGTTTTCGCAACTTTAGATTTTTTATATCGAGACATATCAACTCCTGACAGCAACCCATATTTTACCCCAAGTAGAAGATGAGCATTGAAGAATCTCCAGTGGGACATGATTGAATTAGTCTCAAGCCTATCTCTTGGTAGGAAAAGCCCTTTGCTCCAAGTGTAGACAGAATGCTGTCCAAAAAGGACAAACCCTGGAAGCAGGTAAGTTGTCAGCCTAGTTCTGCCAAGACAGGGTAGGCAAGTCCTTCATAACCCCTGCTCTACAATCAATGTCTGTCAGAGAAACGGAGCCAAACGACTGAAGATCGATGCTGTAATGTATGGAGAGAAAATGGGAACTGTCCAGGCAGCCACTGCTATGTCATTTCTTAGTTTGGGAAGCTGCAGGCCCTGTACTTCCTATAAAATCAGATATATTTATCCCTCTCAGGTCTCTGAGGTGGTTGAAGAACAGATAGCTAGAGTTTCATAATTAAATTTTGAGTTGTTTAGGAGTCAAGAGAGTGTTATAGATCTAAGAAGATGCTTTTAAAATTGTGTTGCAAGTTAGTATGAAAGTTGAGTTAGATATAGAACTTTAAACTCATGGAGGTGATTAGATAGTAGAATGTTAAAATCAGGTGCCAAAATATATGGACTGAACATTGCAAATGTACGCTAAGCCATATAACCCTCATAACTTTGGCCTAATTACCTCTGTTGTTTTGTATTGTATTTATTATTATAAGAGAAAGAGCCATTTGTTGGACTGAAAGGAGAAACTGTAGGGGGAAATAAGATATACCTTAAACTTAAAAGAAAAAAAAAGGGAAGAGGATGGGGGGTTGAGGGTGGGAGGGTGGGACTGGAGGGGGAATAGGGAGGGGACTGCGATTGAGATGTAACTTGAAGAAATAAAAAATAAAGGAAAAAAAAGAAATAAAAAATATAGGAAAAAATGTTTATGTAGAGTTTTGAGCAATTTAGGATCTAACGCTTGTTTTTCCAGTACATGACTTTCACAAGATGCAAAGATAAAATTTATTCTCCTACCTTCTGAAATGCAAATCAATAAGTATTAACTAAACTTCTACAAGGGAGAAAGATAATTCTGTGCAAGGGATTATGGGATGTATGAAGATTTTTAAATTTAAAAAATTTTTCATATATAAATAATGTGTTCTTCTTTAAATATAAACACGAGAATGCCTAATGATATGAGAAGCCATATTTTTAGCAGAGAAATGAAAATGGGACATTGAAAGTATTTAATGTCTTCTAATAAAGTGTAAGTTGAAATAAAAAATGATATACCTTAAACTTAAACAAAAATGGTAAGAGGATGGGGTGTTGAGGGTGGGAGGGTGGGAATGGAGGGGGGAATAGGGAGGGGACTGCAATTGAGATGTAACTTTAAGAAATAAAAAATAAAGAAAAAAATCTTAACTTGCAAAAAAAAAGTGCAGATTTTGTTATTTCCCTTGTTAAAAGAGGTGGATTAACTAACTTCAACATGATGTGTTTACTCTCTAATAAGAGATGTACTATTTATATTCATTGAAGTACTATAAATTCATTCATTCATTTATTCCTTAAGACCCATTAAGTCAGGCAATATGTTCTACAGATGACAAAAATAAGAAAAACATCCCTTGTAGCTTGAGGGACACGGAGCTTGTTACATATGCTGGGATCTCATGATTGTGCAGCAAGCCTTCTTACTCACTGAGGCATATCTCCAGCCAAGAGTTTTGCAATACTGAAAGCTCTTCCTCACTCTTTTGTTCCACAAATAGTTGCTGATCTACTCTATAGAAGGCAATGCTTGTCAGTCATTAAAATGTTCCAAAATTCTTAGCATTCTATACTATTAATACTATGCAGGGAAATAAAAGTCATGTCATAAGTAAGTAAATAATATGGTAAGATAGAATGGAAAAACAAAGTAGAATTTTGTTTTATTAGAGTATTGGAGAGAAACTATACAAGAGCAGGCTGAAAGATTTAAAAATAGATTTTATCTTTGTATTTTGTCATGTTAGCATACAAGGTAATGGGCTTCATCATAGTTTTTTCATCCATATGTGTCATGATACCTCATTTTAAAAAGTTACTCATTTTAGGAGATCCAAGATGGCGCCAACCATAGAGCAGTGCATCTGAGTAGTAGGTGAATGAGATTAGTCACTGTGGAGTGAATGTGAGGTCCCCTAGCCTACAGTGAAACACAGACGGTGTCTGAATTCCCACAGTGAACATTGAGACCGGTCACCAGGTAAAATAGCCCATGCAGTTCCCAGGAACACAACCCTGAGATCAGCCAGCTCCGTCACCGGTCTGGAGAGGAGCTCTGGCTAGAGATCTAGCCCAGGAGCAGATCCAGCCCAAGGCTCCAGCCACAGACCAGCGGCCCCGCCTGTCTG
>CAJQZJ010015786.1:262662-290396 GCA_907164525.1 Lophiomys imhausi | reverse complement strand
GGGGGGGTTGAGGGGGAGGAGGGTGGAAGGGTGGGACTGGAGGGGGGAGTAGGGAGGGGATTGTGATTGAGATGTAACTTGAAGAAATAAAAAATAAATTTAAAAAAAAGTTACTCATTTTATCTATATGAGTTTTCTGTCTTCATGCACATCAGAAGAGGGACTCAAACCCCATTGTAGATGGTTGTGATCCACCATGTGATGCTGGGGATTGAACTCAGGATCTCTGGAAGACCAACCAGTGCTCTTCACTTGCTGAGCCACATCTTCAGCCTCCAGGATACCTCATTTTTATTCATGTTCCCCACACATTGGCCATCATTTCTACATCTCTTATTGGCCCTTCCCACTCTTTTTATCATGTCACAATTGTTCCATTGCCTTATTTCTCCTTTCCTTAAGCTCTCCTTTTTTCCTCTCATGGTTCTATCCTTTTGTGATCCTATTCTACTTTGATGCTCTACATGCATACAAACAACATTTTTATTTTCCTTTTGTTTATTTTACTGTCTTACCTTTTAAGTTAAATTTATTCTTTAACAATTATATACATGTGTATAATGCATTCTTTTTTCTTTTTAATATGTTTTTAAGCATTTCATATATGCATATAATGAAATATGGTCATAGCAACACAGTAACATTCTTCACAATGGAATAAAATTCCACTATATATGTATATCATATTTTCTTTATATATTTATTTCTTGAGAGATATTGTATTTATTCATTAATGCTGGTTCCTTTTTTTTAGGTATCAGGCATAGTACTCCAGTAAGCATGGATGTAAAAGTGTCTCTGTGGTGTTTTGACTGGAATCCTCTAGTTATGTAGACAGGACTGGTATAGCAACAGTTTTGGATAATACCATTCTTACATATTCAGGAAGATCCACACTGATTTCCACAGTGTATATTCCAGTTTTGCTTCCCTCAATAAATAAGGAATACTGTTTCCTTATGTCTTTGCCAGAATTAGCTGTCATTTATTTTATGACATTACATGGCAATTGTCATAAAATAAATGTCAATTTATTAGTCATGCTGTTGGGATGAGATGGAATCTTAAAGTACTTCCTTTATGCTTTGTATTTCCTTGATGCCTAAGTGTTGTGTATCAGTTTCTCTGCAGATTGAAACATTCCATCCTGCAGTAAATCTCCTTAAGATGGAAGGAAAAAAAAACCTCAAAATAGGTTGAGGAAGTCCCCAAAACTGATCAGATTCACTAGGCTTCTGACTTTCAAGAGTAAACAATAAAGAAGGCTAAGAGTCACTCTCAGACAATCCAAACTTTAAAAATCTAAGCTAATTTTTGGCTTTATTATTTTTTATTAATTTAGTTTTCAATTAAATCTCGACCAAAGTCCCCTCATCCTCCCTTCCTGGTCTCCCCCTCCTTCCTCTTCCTCATCTCCCTCCTCTCCTTCTCCTTGGATGAGGGGAGAGCCCCCATATCAAATCCGCTCAGTTCATCAGTCACATGAGGGCTAAGAGTTTCCTCTTGTACTGGGGCTTGATATAGCAGCCAATCTAGGGTAAGGTGTTCCACTAGCAAGCAACAGGGTCCATGACTTGCTGGGTGGAGTTTTTCATAGGATACTTATGCTAGGTTCCTGTCTGTTTGGGTCTATGGGTTGTAGGATGGTTGTCCTATGCTATATTGTCCACTTGTAAGAGAATGCATACCATGTTTATCTTTCTGGGACTAGTCAGCTCATGTAGGATAAGCTTTTCTAGGTCCATCCATTTGGTTGCAGATTGCATGATTTCCTTGTTTCTGATAGCTGAGTAGTATTCCATTTTATAGATGTACCACAGTTTTCCTTTTAATCTATTCTTCAGTTGAAGGACATCTGGGTTGTTTCCAGTTTCTAGCTATTATGGATAAAACTGCTATGAACATAGTTGAGCCGATGTCCTTGTGGTTTGGTGGAGAATCATTTGGATATATGCCCATGAGCTGTATGGCTGGGTCTTAAGGTATAGCAATTCCAAGTTTTCTAAAATATCGAATTTTTGGCTTTATCCTTAAAATATGAACATACTCTTCTGTGACCCTCAATCAGAAAAGAATGTATGTGTAAATGCGCATGTGTGTGGTGATAATCCTTTGCTGAAAACAGCAAACAGGTCAAAAGTGACCCTATACAACCTATATCTGCCATAAATGCAGAAAGCAGTACAGACGTGGCTTAATGATGGTATGTTTGCAATGCTACATGCTTTGGGGCAATGGGAATAAATAATTTAATCCCTTGTAAAATTCTATTAAAAGTTTTTGTGAGGTGTTCCTCATACCTTCCCCATGTGCAGTTGAAGATGTGATCTGATAGCTTCCGGCTATGGCCACCTGCTGCCGTGGTTCCCCTGACATTTTGAACTCTTCCTGTGGAACCATATGCCGAATAATATTCTTTCTCCCTTAAGTTGCCTTTCATCATGGTATTTTATCATACAATAGAGCTGTAAGTAATTCACCTCTCCAATGTCTGGCTCTTGGAATCTTCTTGTTCCTTTCTTCCACTTCTGCAATGTTCCATTAGCCTTGAGAACAGTGCAAGAGGTATGATACAAATGTCTCTCTTGTTTAGGCCTCAGAACTCTGCACTTATAGCTAGTTGCGTCTCTCTGTAGTAACTTTTGTTCACTACAGAACGAGGCTTCGGGGATGAGGGATGAGAGCTGCCACTGAGAAGACTGAAACACTATAGCTGCTCATTTCTGTGTGTGGATTCTGTGTCCTCGTACTTCCCTGACCTTTGTATGGGGTCTGAGCATTTCTCTGGGGAAGTCTTCAATTAGAAATAAGTTGGCATTGTTCTTTCATAGTTCTGTTCCCTTTCTTTAGTCTCATTGCTGTCACTAAGACTTGAAGTACTAGTCTGAGTGACAGTGGGCACCCTGTCTCATTCCCGATATTAGAAGAAATGCTTTCAGTTTTTTTTCCCTTAATGACATATAATATTGGCTATAATATAGTCATGGAAAGCTTATTTTTATTTTTGAGATATGTTCCTTCCATTTCCAAATTCCTCAAGGCTTTTATCATGAAGAGTGAACATTGTGCAAGTCTCTTTGTCTATTGAGAAGGTGATTAGACGTCTCCCCTCTAATGTATTTATGTGTTGTATTACATTTATTGGTTTATGCATGTTGAATTGAACTTGCATCTATGAGATGAAGTCAACTTGGTCATGTTGCATAACCATAATGTATGCTTTAATTAGATCTGAAAATATTCTATTGAGCTTTTTCTTTTTTTAATGTATTCATTTATCTGGAAAATTGATCTATAGTTCACATTCAAGTTCCTGAATTCAATAGACTCTTTAGGAATGTGAGATATTTAGGAAAGACCGGAAAGACGTATGAATGATGCTAAAAGAAGATTTACTGTGAGTATTTATTTCCTATCAGTTAAATCTTAAGTTGACATGGATCTCGGGGAGTCTTAATTATTACCAGACTTCTAGGACAGAATGACAGGATAACAGCCTGTTAAAATGCCTCCTCTTTATGATATGGAACATTCCTATTTGGAGTCTGGATACTTGGCATGCCAGACACTATTTCTCACACTCTGACTGGTATTATGACTTTCTACTTGTATATGTGAGTTATTTGTTTTTCATGTCCAATGGCAAAGTCAATATCTTATTAATTGTTAGACAATTTCTAATCACCTTTTCATGCCTAGTGTTTATGCTGATATGGCTCAGAGAAAATATATAATCATATATACTGCAAAGTTTTTAAAAATTTTGTTAAAAATGTAGCAAATTTCTTAATGGAAAGTCAAAATACTTTATAAAAATTATTTGTGCACAACAAGAAACAAGTTTTGTGAAATCATAAGACTGTTTATTCAGACATTTGATATTTTTGTTTTCTGGAACACAAGCCAAGACCTCAAAGTGCTCAAGAGATGGAAGTGTAAGAGTGAAGACTATTTCTATTCTTTGTGTTGTAAACAGAGCTCATTCCTCTGGCTTGCCAAATCATTTTGGAATCTTATTTGTATGATTAAGTTTGAAAATTCCATCTATGTGTTTATATATAGTTTGCAATTAACTTCAAGGCATTTGCTTTAGATTGGCAAAATGCATTCTTTTAGAAAGCAGTCTATTTGCTGAAACTAGGAAAATGATGGCTTTAACACATGCTGTGCTACAGAAAGGGGAACAGCTAAAAATAGTGGGCTATAAATGAAGTAGGAAATTTGTTGATTGGTTTGCTGGAATTTCTTTTCCTTCTTCATGATTTTGTAAAAGAATAAGCAGACATGAGTTCTAGTAGTTTTCTTTTTTTGTCCTTGCTCCCAGATTTAGCTCATGGTTTGCATTGTTATTCACTTATTCACTGAGCTTGTCTTTCAGAAACAAGCAGATACTCTTTCTTGGTCTACATCAGAAGGCAGTGGCTAACAGGGAATGTGTGTCAGTTTTTCAGGGACAAGTCAGCCCAATTTGGTTAAATGGGTAAGCAGATTGAGAGAAGACAATGGTAATTACAAATCTGAATTGATTGCCTTCTTCCCACCTGTGGTGGAGTTTAAGTTTGCTCCAAGGAATCCTGAACAATTTCCTGATAAACTGCATAAAGCATTTCACCTCCATACTCTCCCTCAACACTATAAATAAAAATTCCTTTAATGGGACATGGGACAATTATTTGTCCTATGTTATACCAGTGCCCCCCCCCCTTTTCTAAAGATTCCATTAAGAGATTAGTGGTAATGTTTACTTTTGAGGGTACCAGACCCACATTTATGCATCAAACCTTTAGTAATTACCCTTGTAGGGTGAACACACTGTTCTGTTTTCAAGAAAGAATCTAGGTTTATCACTAAACTCAACATGATCAGGTGCACTGCTTGACAACAGATTAGAGTTTCCACTGTTTAAAATACAAGATGCTGGGCAGAACATAGATATGCTACAACCTAGGGCACATTTCAAGTAAGGCAAACCCAAGGGGCATGCCGCCTAACATTTGAGAGTTTACCAATATTTTGTAGCAACAGCTCTGGGAAGTCACACAGACTAGGAGCTGTGATGGAAAACAATAACACGGAAAAACTAGGTTTGAATATTAGCACCACAAATTTCATCCTTTTAGTTAGCTCCTGCCCCTAACTTCTAGAATTAGGGAAAAAAATGATAGATATATAAAAATAGGAAAATTGAAGGCAGATAAGTGATTGGTTTTATTTATGACAGCTTCTAAATTTCAGCGAAACCAGAGCAAAGAGAAAACCAAAAAATGATCCTACCCGGAGACAGCTGCTCCTAATTCCCTTCAGAACGCCATGGAAGATATTGCTGTCAAGGAATGCTTATGGAACAAAAGTTTTCCTTCACCCGGAAGCTTTTCATTTTTACCACCTTAATTTTGTCTGTGCTTGTGTGTTTCTGGACACTAGATTCTTTTCCAAAATCCAGTTTTGTATTTGTAACTTCCTAACAGAACTTCCCATGGCACAGATATAATCACAGTTCAGTTTTTGTCAGAAATCATACTAAAAGTACATGCACAGACAGGGTGCAAATGTAAAACAATATAAAATCATTGATAACTAGAAGGTGAATTTATCAGGTAGCCTCTGAGACTAGAGGATGATGTAACAATGTGAGTAGCTTTTGAATGTTTATATTTGTCAAATTTCCACAATGCCAGCCTAGAAGCACCCAGTAGGCAATCAAGACTCCAAGACCTAACTGAGCTACATACCAAGGCTTTGCCCAAAAATTATTATTTTAAATTTTATTTAGTTATTATTATTATAATTTATTTTAAATTATATGTAGGTATGTGTCTTTGTGGAGTGAATGCAGGTTTCTGGGGAAGCTAGAGGCAGTAGATTTTCTAGAGCTGGAGTTATAGCAAGTTGTATGTTGCCTCAAGTGTGTTCTGGAATCTAAACTCAGGTGTTCTAGATGGGCATTGTGGATGCTTAACTACTGAGCCATATCTACAGGCCTCAAAATTATTTTTCTACAATGAGCCAACATAATAAACAGTTAAAAATATTTTAAAAATGTAATTATATATTTTCTTTCTTATTTGGACATGACTGCAATAAAATGTATCTATAGATTTCTTTCAGATTCTAGACTTCGAAATGTCAGAGTTCACGAAGGAACGAAATGGGGACCTAGAGTCTGAATGGCCCACACACTTGGAGTAGAATAAATTAAGTCAGTGCATTGAGGCTGAATCTTAGGTCTAGAAGGATGGCTTCATTCAACTTGTACAACAGAACTCAGATATAGTGTGGTAGAAAATATGGGAAATCTTGGCTCTGGAATTGAACTAGCCAGGATGGATTTCTGCCTCTGTGACATACCAGATCCTGTGCAACTTGTCCAGTATCTCTGTGTCCTGGGTTTCCTCAAAGGGTTATTCTGAAAAGATTAACTGCACAAACAGAAGAGCACTCAGCACAGTCCAGGCAATAGAAAGTAGCCCCTGAATGGTGGTGGTTGGTGCCATTTTGTACTGTTCATCCCAGTCAAACATTATTTAACTTGTACCGATGTGACCCTATGACTGGTTTCCCAGACCCCAGGGAGGGAGCACTGACAAAGAAGAGGAGGTAACAGTCACGAGAGAGTTAAAATATGGACATCTGTCTTAACAGTTCCCTGAATTCTTAGGGCACATTGTACCAATTTTGAGGTTTAGGAAGAAATCCTTTCCAGTAGCCCTCCTCTGCTACTCAATGACTGTTCATGACATGTGAGACATTCTCTACTCTGCACACTTTGTAGGTTGACTTCCCACTTCCTAACTTTGCTGAGGGCAGAGAGTGGGAGGACAGGAGTATGCATGAGTGTGCTTGAACATGGGAGAACAACTCAAGCAACCTCAGGAGTCATTCACTCTTTTTTTTCCTTCTGTAGCTTTGCAATAGGGTCTCTCACTGGCCTTAACTTGCCAAGTCACCTAAAGTGGATGGTGAACAAGACCCAGGGATATGCCTGTCTTTTTACTCCCCAGTTCTTAGATTATAAACATGTACTATGCCTGGACGTTTATATGTAGGTTCTGTGTATGAAAATTGCATCTTCATGCTAGCAAGGGAAGTAAGTTTCCCCTGGAGCTCTCTCTCCAGCCCATGTATTTCAGCTCTTAGTAGCTCATAGAGACACATCAACAGTTTTTCAAGGTTAGAACATTTCCTAGTTCAAAAGACCAGTAGCTGGGCAAAGAACAATTAGAAAGCAACCTTAGCTTGTTTCAGTGTGTTGATGTTGTAAGTGCATGCAAAAGGTTCTGGCAGCCACGTTACATTTGGTGTCCACTCTCTTTCCTAATATTCAGGGAAAAACATACATGTAAAACTCCATTTCAAGGGGTGGGAGGGATGGCTCAGAGGTACTGATTGTTCTTCCAGAGCAGATCCTAGGTTTGATTTCCATCATCTACATGGCAGCTCACAACCATCTGTAACTCCAGTTCCAGGGGATCCGACACTCTCTCTGACTCCCACCCCCCATCAACTGGGCACACACATGGTACACAGATATATAAACAAGTAACACAACTTCTCTTCTAGGGGACTTGGTGTCCTTTCTGGTCTCCATGGGTACCTGCACTCACATGCATATAACACACATTCATGTTTAAAAATAATAAAATACATATTTAGAAATTCCATTTTCTATCTTTGAAAATTCTCTAATCCTGAACATTTTCATGTAGTCTGTGTGTGTGTAAGAGAAAGAGAGAGAGAGAGAGGAGAGGATAGTTATTTTAAAGTAGTGCTGAGATTCTAACTCTTGCTTCCATTATATTTTCTGTGGCTGTTTTCTTTCTCTGCATACTAGATTTCAGGCAAATGTTGAACTCATTCCTTTGCTAGATTTTTCCATCAAAATCAAACAAATTAAAAACAGTATAAACAAACAACAATCCCAGAATGAAAACATATAAGATTTTTATAAAGAAGTATTAGACTTCTCGCTGAATACCTGGTGAGAAAGTAAAGGATATAGATTAGTCATGTGAACAACACATAGCTCAGTGTTAGGTGAGACGTCTTTGAATGGGAGCCGTATCAGCCTATTATATTACATTGTTATCTTTTGTCTCTCAGTTTTCTTCCCCAAATAAACTGCTCCTATTTCTCCTGATGCTTCCACAAATTTATAAAAGAATATCTACTCTTTTGTTCTTGTACTTCCTGCTGTCCTATCTTCAGGAAGTTCTATTTTACCCCAAAGAGCATAGTGAGGTATTTTTTTTTTATAAATAGACACAGAAGTTCCAATGTTAGCTTCTAAAATAATTACATAAAAATCCTTAATTTGATCAGCTGGTGGCACTGCAGTGAAATCTGATTAAGAATTCAATTTAGGAGTTAGGATTGTGCCCATATGTGGTCAAAACCTGAGCCCCTGGGTGTACACTCGTGGGTGGGTTGCCGGAAATGTGAAGATGAGGAGTGATGATGTGTTAGCCAGGAGTTTTCTCTGAGCGGGTTGAGGGAAGAAGAATTGATGGAGGTCTCTCAGCTTGTGTAGGCCCAGCAGGGGTTCCAGGCAAACAGTAAGAACAGAAGAACTGCAGTTCATCCGTCTTGCTAATGAGCTTACAGCTGGCCTCTCTCTGGTGTGACATTCTGCTATCCTTGATCATTATGGGAAAGAATCAGTGCTGGAATTCAGTAGATGTCTCCAAATGGGTTTAATTTGAATTTTTCGGGGTAGACTTGAATGTTCAATTTTGGTTAATGATGATTCTAGGACCATAAACTTAGCAGATTTCTGCACAGTTGAGGTAATTATGTGGGCAGAGATGAAAGCGATATTAGGTTTCCCAGTTTCTGCCTAATGAAATTATTATGAATACTCACCAGAACAGGAGAATCTCCCTCCTTATATTCTACTATAGCTTATAGGTCTGTTTGTGCCTTTTGTTTTCACCTGGTGTTTTTTCAAACATAGCTTGTAGTATTATTCCTTTCTTAGGAAACATATTGTTAAAAAATATTTGAGGAAAGTCATAGGAAGATAGATTCCTTAGTCATTTTCTTTCTGATCTTTGTACACAGTGAAGAAAAAAATACATGAGAACCATATTTTGGTGATAGTCATTGAATCCAAGATATACTAGGAATCTGGAAAACAAATAAAATATAGTAATAAAATGAAAATACAATTTCAGATATGCTGATTGTTTCTAGTTAAAATAATGATGAATAAATTAATCTCTCAAAACCAAAATCCATCCAATCATTGAATAGGATGGATCAGAACAATCCACTCACAGTCTGGACACCAGAGATGTTTCAATGATTGGATAAGTTTGTATTAGTAGGAAGTCCTGGCTATTAAAATAACTAATGAGATTCAGACACAAACCTGACAATTTCAGTTTATGAAACATAAAATAACAACACATGTTCAAGAGTGTCAATTCAACAGAATTTCAAACTTCATAAAATAATGAAGGAAAGTAGGATCATATAAAATTTGATGATCATAGTGTTTTTGTGGTGTAAGATCAATGCTTAAAGACAAGATCATTCTTTATTGCCTCCCCTTCCCCAGGTACCAACTGTGTCTTTGCTTAATCCATTATAAATGCAGAATTCCAACTCAGCAAATTGTAAGTATACTGTATCAAGAACCTTTTTATTCCCTTTTCTTTCTTTGCTTGTTTGAGAAAGGGTCTCAACACATAACCTTGGCTTGACTGGAATTTTCTATGTAGACCAGGCTTGCCTTGAACTCACAGAGATCCACTTGCCTCTGCCTCCTGAGTATGGGCAATAGTGTTCATCACCATTGGTCTGGTCATGTATGATGAACTATTTTCTTGAATACTTTTAATCTAATAACTAAGGACCATCTCTTAAGGATAATAGGATGGAGAGGGAAGCAATCTAGAGGATTAGCAGAAAACTTCTTTCATTTCTTACCTTTTGAACATCAATACAATTTAAACCTCCAAATGGAATAAGATTATGATAAAGAGTGGGCAAGATGACTTGTTAGGTAACATTTAAAGTGGGACTTTCAAGGCACTCCCTTTTAAAGGAGCCTTTATAGATTTTTTTTAAAATGAGAATTTATAAATTCTATAATTTATAACAGAGTCTATGTCAAGGTTGAGTTCTCAGGAGAAATCCTACGAGGTACTTCAGTTAAATCACAGATACAAAATTCAAAGCAATTACACTAGGGTTCCATCATTGCTATAACTAATTAACCAATTACTAGCAAATGGCTGGCTGGCTTAAGCAACAGAAGAGCGCTGTCTCAAAGTTTGGAAGATAGATGTCCAAGAGCAAGATTTTGGCAGGTTGGTTCAAATTGATAGTTGTGAGGTAGACTTTTTCTGGTGCCTCTGGTAGTTGTTTGCATTCCTTCTTCGTGTAATAAACATACTACTATTGCTGCCTTTATTTTCTCATGGAACTCTTTCTGTGTGAAGCCTGTGCCCCTTTTATAAACATAGCAGTCCTATGAGATTAGAGACCTGCCTTCAATGCTCACTATATGTATACCACTATGGCAAGAAGCATGAAGCTCTGAGCAAGTCTGGCAGGGGCCACATTTCCTGGAGCCTTAGTTCTGCCTATGAGGCACTGGATAAGAAGCCAGGATGCTCTGCAGTACAAAGATGACTCATATGGCCATAATGCCATACTCAACACAGGCTTTCTAGAGGAAATGGTGTGTATACTGACTGCATAAGGGAAAGGGGAGACTAAAGGATAATGGTTGTGAGGTAAGGCTGTAAAAGTATGCTGGAGAGGCTCACAGGGTGTGTTATGGTTTTCAGCCTTAAACTTGAGAACAATCAGATGCCACTGAATACCTTCATGAGGGAGTGACATTCAAGGCTGCTGCAAATTGTACATGTGATAAGACAGATGATTCAGTGAAGGAAAGCCCTTTTAACTATTTAAGAGTGCTATTAAACAGTGTAGGCATCTTATTGATTACTTTTCTCATCTCTGTACAAAATTCCTGACCAGGAGTAATTTAGAGAGGAAGGGTTTAATTTGGGTTACAGTTTGAGAGGACACAGTCCACCATGGAGGGGAAAGCATGGTAGCAGGTGGCCTCATGTTGGCAGGAATGTGTGGCTGGGTCTTCCCATGTCCTTACATCTTTCCATACCAGGAGGCACAGAGCTAGAAAATAGTGCATGGGTATAAAACCTCAAGACTCACCTCCAGTGGTCAGCTTCTTTCATCAAGGCTCCAATACTTAAAGGAACCACACAGCTTCTCAAGCATTGCCACTAACAGGGAAGCAAGTGTTCAAATGCCTGAGCCTCTGGAGACCATTTCATATCAAAACCATAGCAATACCATATATTTATGTATTTATGATGGTGATTTTTTTTCTGGTACATGGCAATAAAATGTTCTAACAAAATGCCTTCTAACAAATTTTTGATAAGCTGGAGTAAACTGTCTTGGAAGAATACTCTGGAAATCCATGGTGGAGTATCTGCAGATTGGGTTGACTTCAGCTTGCATTTTAAAAATCTCCCTCTTGTGAGTATTTAAGGAATGAACTGGAAGAAGGGGGAAGTGGGTGTGAGAGGGGTAGTATAGAAGCACCTCTTGCTTCACACATGTGAGGAAGGACAAGTTTGGATGTGATGGTGTCACGATGGACAAGAAAAGTAGATAAGTACATATCTGCAGACCGTGTTGAATGGAAAAGATAGACTGGTGACTCAGATTGTTGGCCTTTAATATATCAAATTAACTTGTGGTTTTAATAAAAATGACTCATCAGTTGCTCAGGCTTTCAGCTGGGCCTTACAAATCTTTGGATGGCTTTTGAATTCTAAGTGAAGAGTGTCCTTAACAAGATCTGACTTATTCCCAGATGCTAAAGTGTATCTTCTAGTGTTATGCTTCCGTGGCCTTGGCCTTTCCCCAGAATTCTATCATACAGTTACTGCCTGGTGCATGCTCCATTCACATTTGCTCTTCCTAATTTTCACGTCTCTCCAGCTGCATTAGCTGGCTTTGGATGATTGTATCCTTCCATTCTCATGGCCTGAGGAGCCCAGGTTTCTCTTTTTCCATAGGAAATCATTTAGTTATTTTCTCTCAATTTATCAGGAACTCTTCAATTCCTTTTCAAAAGTTTGTCTGTTCTGTCTGTAATTTCATTGCCTTCTAGTCTGTTGGTATTTCTTATCTTTATCATATAACAAAGTTGAATAATTAATAATGTCATACTCACAGGAATTAGAACACACACACTTACAGGCCTTACAGTTGCAATCACTACTCTCCATAAAACTTCATAAAATTATTTATTATGAGTATTCATTACCATCCAATTTTGAATAAGTTCTACTAAACACATCTTATATACATTCAAATGTCAGGTTACTAGTTCTTTACTTAGTCAACTGTACAACTGAATGAAAATTTATCTAAATGTTTGAATCCTTTCATTTTCTATTAACAACCTATGCATATTTTAATTATTAATAAGTTATAAAATCATACATCTCATCTAACTTTTAACTTTTGTTCAAGAACAGGACAGAGGAAATAGATGGCACCATAATAAATCTTGTCTGGTTGACAAACAGAAGCAATCTACAAATTCTGGCAAACTGTTTGCTGCTGATTACCTCTGCCACATGATACTGTGACATCTAATGACATATCATTGAGTCTTTCATATTAGATGTGTTCACTGCAACATACATTAGCTAGGACTCCATACGAGAATTAGACAATTAAAAAGAGTGGGGTCCCTGATTAACAGATATTTAGAAGGTTGTAACAAAATAAGCAAGTATATAAAATTATAATGTAACTAAAGTGAGCCATATCCCTGAGCTTTCAGGTCAATCATGAATTCAATCACGAATCATTACATTTTGCCACTAGAGATGATCATGGTTTCCTTTTTGGCTTTACCCACACTTATATCTATTTATATGCATACATGTATTCCTAACTAAACAGCTGACATTCTTTGATAACTACATGTACAAGGACATCATGGAAAATAGGGTAAAGCCAAAAAAATTAGAAGGGAGACAAAAAGGGTATAAGAACAGGTGATGAGGAAGGATATGGAGAAGGTGAAAGGACACATGGAGCATAGAACAGGAAAAGAGACTAAGAAGGAGATCGGTTATAAAGGATGGGGTCAAGGGTAGTCGGGATGGGGAGATGGGGAGAAGGAAACACTTTGCTGAAAATGTCATACTGATATCTAACACTGGGGGTAGGGATGGGAGAGAGGTAAGAAAGAAGGAGGTTGACAGTAACCAGAACATGCTTTATATATGTGTGAAGTGGTCAAAGAACAAGCCTAATAAAAGACTAAAACAGTAACAAAATTATGCATAAAGTAATCATATTTACTTTATGGGGTTCTCTACAAGAAACTGTGGGCAAAGAGAGAATAACTGTCCAATAGGATTTGGGGATTATATATAAGTTTTTATTATGAATTGGTTGCTGTTCTGATTTCCATGTGTGAAATTTGATGAATCTACTACACATAACTACCTGAATGGGTAAACCTCTTAAAATTTTTACTTCTGTCTCTCTCTTTTCATATAATGTTTGTATGTCAGGGTTTTGCAAGAAAAGTTACTATGGTGTAATTTACTGGGGAATTGACAAGAGTGCATAAATAATTTATGATTCAGTAGCTTTCAGGAAACAGAAAGAATCTTATTGCAGGAAAGACTCAAAACTGAGCTGGAATCTGGGCTCTGGGCTCAGGAAAACAAGGCCAGATGGATTAACAGACAACAAAGTAGAGTGCAAGGGTCAAAGGGAGTTATCAGATACAGGGAAATAGTGAGATTTCCAGGAAATACCTGAGGCGATAGCTAGATCTTAGGAGATTCAAAGGTCACAGATAGATAATCGAGGGCCAGATCTAAAGGCTTTAAACCAGGCCAGGGCATTGAAAGGATGGACTTGTAAATGTGTCTCTGGAACCTTTACTGTACTGAGTGTCTCTAGGTTGAAGAGTCTCCCAGGTAGTTGCAAAAGATTTTGTGAATAATATGGTGCATGAACTTGGTCTGTTGTGGGAGACCAGCAGCTTATGTGTCCTGGTAATAAGGCCTGAGACCCTCAGCAGTCCTTATGCCATAAAATAAACACACCAACATCTTTTAATATTTTAACGCTTAGGCCTTGGTTGGGCAGACTCTCAATTGGCTTGCTGTACCTTCTTGGCCTGTAGTCATGTCTGTCTCCCATTGTGTCTCCTGGTGAAAGGCCTTCCCCTTTCTTCCAGAGTTCATTTCTCCTTTCCCAGGAAATCCCACCTTCCAATTTTCTTTCTTCCCAGGTAATTTGTTATATTTTTATTAAAGTCAATCTGTTGGGGGTAGTGTTAAGCATTCTAAATGTTAATTAATTGGTCCTGCTTGCTGTCTGTTACTTACATTGACTCTGATTGGTTAAATAAATGCTGAGGCCTGAGATTAGGCAAAGACAGAGAAAGGTGGGACTTCCTGGGATTAGAACAGGAAGCCTGCACTTTAGACAGAGGATTAATTCATTCCAGCCAGGAGCAGCAGGAAGAAGGAGGCACACACCATGGGTTAGAAAAAGGAACTTCATTCCACATGGCCAGGAATATCGGCATAAAGTGGAGAATGGCAGTCCAAAGGGACGTATGTATATATGCGGTCATATTTGGGTAGTAGAATTAAGAGCTAGCTTAGATGGGCCAAGATTGCTCAATTCAGGCCAAGGTTTGTTAAAATCCACATGGTGTCTGTGTATTTATTTATAATGGTGGTTTAAGAATTAACAGCTGCCGAACCAATTAAATATAATGTAAATATTGGTTAAACAATTCAACTAATTATTTCTACAAATGACACCCAACATAAATTAATTTTATTTTCAATATCAATCAGAGAATGCTTTAGGTAGGCGAGGACATAGATACAACTTTACACAGTGTACCCCAACTTTGGGGAGATAGCACCAGGCCCAGGGTTTAATCTTCAGCAATGAATAAACCCAGGTTAGTGACTCATAGCCACAATCCCAGCACTAGGGAGGTTGAGGCAGGATGATCACAAGCTCAAGGTTATCCTGGTATATTTAACAAATTCAAGGATGGCCTGAACTAAATGACAAACAAAACCAAATGGAACACACACACACACACACACACACACACACCCCTACTTTACTTTTCTGGGGAATAAGTTTCAGAGACTCTATTATATTTTCAAAAGAAATCAAAAAATCTCTAAGTACTACCCTATTTTAAATTTCTTTTAGAGGCTAACACTTGTGTATGAGTGATTAATAAATTGTAATATCTAGAAAATAAAACTCTATAAGCTGTATTGGTAATGAATCATACCACATTAACTCAGGGTAATTTAACTTCTGAACAAGGTATGACATTGATTTTCTTTGTGGAGAAATGTATCTTTTGCTCACAGATTATCTCCCTTCTGAACAAAAATTTTTGTATCCTGTTGTGGGTGATAAAATTATATAAAATCACCAGAACATTGGAAGAGAAATCAACTACCATAAAAATAACTGAGTGTTAAATATTTCTACAAAAATTTGTTTCAGTCAATTTATTTAGAACAAAAGGCACAGAAAAAAAACACTAATTTTACTAGATGTTATTGGGAGACTAAATGCAATATCTGGAAGACACTGTCAAAAAAATTCACAAATTCACATTACAAAAAGACATTCAATACATATTTTATAGGTTTATTTCATATTGTAGCACCACATAGTGTTTATATGTATTAACAATTCAGTTAAAGTAATATGTTCACATGTTGGTTTCAACAAAATTGTCATATTTGCCAGACAAATTAATCTCTCTGCTTAATTATGTTAACCCAATATTTTTTAATGATAAATTGGTCCAATATGCGTGTAAGTTGTTGTCAACCAGAAAACAATAATTATTATAATTAAATATCATGCATTTACAGAAATAATAGTAAAATAAATATAAGCAGACATTTAATTACATTTATTTTATCAGCATTTTTCCTGTAACTTATTTGCATATATGCTAAGCTGTATCCATATAGAGAACATGCAATGTTATTATGAAATGGTATTCATACAGAAGGAATGGGGAACTTTCAAGAGCTTTGATTTTTCCCTGTGATGGACCTAAGCTGAACAGGAATCATCCAAGAAAGAAAAGAAGGACTATAAAAAAAATCAGGAGTATTCAAAAATGATTTCAAAGGTATGATACCCATTTTCAACTAGAACTCAGAGTGGCTCATTTATCCCCTAGTTTTTCCTGTGTATCCTGCTGAAGTGAATTCTTTGCCCACTATTTATAAATAAAGGAAATTATAGTAAATAGAGTTTTCACTGAAAGGCCAGACTAGTTCTATTCTTCTTATTTTATTGTGAAGTTTTGTCCCTTGAGGTTTAAGCAAAAGGAAAATTCAAAGTGAAATAAAGATAATTGATATAAATAGCATAGAAGAGGAGAGAACAAGAAGACTGCTTCAGGCCACTAATTCAAAGGGACAAGATGATTTGCAGCGGGTGTGGATTCAAGAATAAATTGAAAGGAATGCAATAAATTATTCTTGATGAAAATTAAGGCTCCTCTTAGCAGTAATTCTTGCACTAGAATGTAAGTATGACTCTAATTAAAATAATACCCACAATTGTCAAGGAGAACTATGCCTGTGGAATTAGCATATTAACAAGCCTCATATTTTTTTCCGAAGTGTACTTCTACTGTTATTCTAGAAACAGGGGAGCACATTTTAATAGTGTTTAGATCCAATTAGAAACAGTGTATTTCATTCTGAAACTATTTAAAGGTTTTCCCAGGTACATATAATTTCCACAACCCTAGTTATAAAACTAGTGCTTGTAACATCAACTTTAAACACAGGCAGTCACTCTCCCATGCAGCATTGTTGTTAGCTTCTACAAGGCAAACACAGGAAGCCCTATGATGTAGTCAGCTTAATGAGGAATATGGTGGTGGTTTGTGCAAGCAGATGTCAAAAGATACTCTTTCAGTAAGAAAAGACCTAACATTTTGAAGTAAGAGCTCTCAGCATATCTCTTATGTTCTCTCAAACATTATTAAACTCATGTGAGGTATTCGTGTTATTAAAGTTTTGCATACAAGAGCAAGAGAGATGGCTTAGCAGGTAAAGGCAGTTGTTGCCAAGTCTTGTGACCTGAGAGCTATCTCTAGGATACCATATAGTAGAAGGAGAGGACTGGCCATTGTAAGTTGTCCTCTGACCTCCACACACACATACCCACACACTCGCACACGCACACACAATGCAAATAAATGTTTAAAAACCCCACCCTTTTACAAACAAGAAACTTTTTTTAAAATGAAGTGTATTTACTTATTCATTTTATATGCTGATTGTAGACCCCTCACTCCCCTCCTCTGGGTTTCACCCTCCTATCTCCTTCCTTTTATCCCCACATCCCCTTTCTGTGGTACAAGTTAGGTCTCCGGTGAAATTAGTAGACAGTTCAGATTAGCATCTGGCAGCACACATAAGGAGGAGCGTGGCTTCCCTTTGGTTTGCTGAAATGGACAAAGCCAAGTTGTGACCAGATGATATGACCTGTTGAAGGGGCTTGGCTAAGAAATCTCGTAAGCCATGCAGATGTTGTCATTTGCCATGAGAAGTAACGAGACTATTGGATATCATGAGAAAACTTGTGGACCCTGGAGACTGCCAAGTATTGAGAGAAGATAATGTGATATATAAGTCAGAGAAGTCCACACGGTCTCTCTCTTCCTTCTGCCCTCACCAATTGAGAAGTCACACTGAAAAAGAGCACAAGGTACAACATTAACAGTATTTAGACTCCTATAGCCCAAGGCAAAGGCATAGCATAACCCTGCTAGAGAGTATTCTTTAAAGGTCTCTGTCTTGGGGCTTCAGAGCTCTGGAAAGTGAGCAAGGCGGGCAGAGTTAGAAGTTGCTTGGAGAAGCTTTCAGCCTTGAGACTTGCCAGCACCAAAGAGACTGGGGAGGCAAGTCTTGGCTGTTTGAAAAAGCCATCCTCAGATGGCTGTTGGAACAGACTGACTTTATTAACTGGTCACAATTTGGTGCTGAAATAAACTGGCCTTACAAACTGGCAAAGTAAGGTCGAATGGACTTTAAGCTTAAAAGATCCGAGACTCCCATAAACCAAATCATCCTGCAAGGATATATGCTCAGAATATTAATATCCTTTTCAGAAAGTTGACATAGTGTTAGTTAAGTGTTTTTAGATAGGTATTAGAGAGTTATTAGATATTAGGGTATTCTTAGATTATAGATTTTTAGACTATAGGTTTTAAGTTATAAGGTTTAGGTATTTTATAGATGTTTGTTAAGTATTAATGAATATAAATGTTTATAAATAAAAATATTCTGTTACCACCTTTTCCTCAGAAAAGAGGAGGCCCTCATAGCATCTCAACCCAGCATATCAAATCTCACCAGGACTGAGAGCATCCTCTTCCACTGAGGTCATGTCCAGCAGCCCAGTTAGGGGAAAGTGATCAAAAAGTAGACATCAGAGTCCTTGTCAGAGACAGACTCCACTTGCCTTGCTAGGGGACCTACATATTGACCAAGCTGCCCATTCATTACATATGTGTAGGAGGGGCATAGGTCTAGTTCATGAATGCTCTTTGGTTGGTGTTTCAGTTTCTGTGAGCCTCCATGAACAGAAGTTAATTGTCTCTGTTGGTCTTCTTGTGGAGTTCTTGTTCTCTCTGGATCTTTCTATCCTTCCCTCCATTCTTCCACCATCCCACATTCTGTCTAAAGTTTGGTCATGAGTTTCATCTTCTCAAACAAGAAATCTTTTTTTTTATTATAATGTTTATTTATTACATCAAATTACATCTCCATCATAGTGCCCTCCTTCCACCCCTTCTGGTTCCACCTTCCCACCTTCTCCTCCCTCTCCCCCTATCCCTCTCCTCTGATGTTGAGTGGCCCTAAAAATCAGCCCCTCTCAGTTCAACAGTCATATGAGGGCTAAGAGCTTCCTCTTGCACTGTGGGCCTACATGGTAGCACCCCTAGGGCAAATTGTCCCATTGATAGGTAACAAAGTCTATGTTCCTGATCTTTTTTGGTGTGTTGGCTCTAGGATAGTTATCCTGTACTATATGGTTAAAATCCAATTATAAGTGAGTATATGCCATGTGCCTGGGTTAGCTCACTCAGGATGAGCTTTTCTAGTTCCATCCATTTGGCTGTGAATTGGATGATTTCCTTGTTTCTGACAGCTGAGTAGAATTCCATTGTGTAAAAGTACCACAATTTTTTTTAATCCATTCATCAGTTGAGGGTTATCTGGGCTGTTTCCAGCTTCTAGCTATTACAAGTAAGGCTGCTATGAACATAGATGAGGCTATGTCATTGTGCAGAATTGTTTGGGTGGTACCCAGAAATGATATGGCTGGGTCTTGAGGTAGGGCTATTCCAAGTTTTCTAAGATATCACCAGACTGATTTCCATAGTGGTTGTACAAATCAAACAAGAAATCTTAAGCTTTCAAAGCTTGTATAATATTTGTACTAACAATATTTAGTATATTGTGACAAGAGAATCTACATAACAGTTTGCAAACCAACCAAACAACCATTAGAGAGTTTTGCTATATTTTCCTCTATATAAATAATTGATATTGTAAAAAATACATTAAGTAACTATGCCAAAGTGCACTAATCAGTTACAGAAATTATAAAAATTAATTAGAACAGAATTTGATGTTACTAAAAAGTATCACATATGTTATAAGGACAAGAAGACAAAATTTACATGCAAAGAAAAATTAAGAAAACTACAATGCTGATGTAATAGGTAGAAATTCATCCAATGTTTTTTGCATGTTTATTTTTGGTTGTGAGCCTAGCTTGTAACTGCTGAGCCACCTTTCCAGCTCATTTTTTGTATATTTAACAGACTTTTGAGGTATAATTTCAGAAATTCAATTACTTTTTAAAAACATATGCATACATGTAGAACTTTTATTTCTTTTTTATGTTTACTTATTACTTCAGGTTACATCTCCATCAGAGTGCCCTCTTTCCACCCCTCCCAATCCCACCCTCCCACACTCTACCCCCTATCCCTTCCATCCCACTCCTCTGGAGTGGAGTGTCCCTACATATCAGTCCCCCGCCCCAGTTCAGCAGTCATGTGAGGGCCAAGAGCCTCCTCATACACTGGGGGCCTACAAGGCAGCACCACTAGGGCAAAGTGTCTCATTGACAGGTAACAACAGCCAATGCTTCAAAGGGAACAGGAGAATAGACTTTGTTCCATGTAGAACTTTTGACAGATTCAACTGAATTGCTTTAAGTAAATTTATTACTAGTAAGCATCTGTGTGCATCTATGGAGTGTCGGTGTGAGTGTGCTTCCCACTGTGCTTTTGGATATGATTCTCTCTTATACCGCATGGGTTCTGGTGTTCAAACTCAGGTAGTCAGGCTTGGTGGCTGGGTTTTACCTACTGACCCACCCTGGCCTCCTTCTCCCCATCTCCATGTGCTTTATGAGATAAGAGTCTCACACTGTGGTTTCAGCTGGCATAGAGCTCTGTATTCCAGGGTGGAATTAGTATACATGTACATGCCAGTCCTCCTACATTGGCCTCCAAATTGTTAGGGTTATAGACATATGCTATTGTACTCTGCTGCCAAGTTACTTTTTTAACAAACTTTGTCAATTCATGGTAATTAGATAAAGGTAATACTATTTTAGATTTTTATCTCTAAAAGGAGCATTTCCTTACCCTTTTGTGTACACCAAAGCAGTGAACTTGTTCCATAAGTTTGTTACTCTCTTTCATCATTTGAATTATTGTTGTTTGTAATGGATTTTTAAGGTAGCATATTAAGTCACGAGTTAACTTTATGGGATTTCATATGTAAAGGTCATTACATGTCATTCTAATTCACCTCCCCCTTCCAGTACATTCTCCTGTATTGCTTTTTTGTTTTGCCTTCCATTTACATCTCTAAATGCACAGTTTGGCATGTTGTTCTGTTCACTGGATCCTTGGATTCAATCTGCAAATGTTTGAATTAACCAGGTACTTAGGTCTCTTTGGCAACATCCAGTCAGCCTAATTTCTCTCTGGTATAATGTGATTAGATTTTCAATGTGTTCTATTAAATGTCTGATCCTGCAGTAGGTATGAGGGTTGAAAGATAAATATAAATCTGAGACAAGTTTCAGCTGACATGTTTCTTGAAGCTGCAGGAGGAGGCAGATCCTTAAACAAATAACTACTATAATGAGAACGCAGTTGCAAATAACTAGTCTGAAGGCAAGTGTGCAGCAATTAATCAGTCAAGAAACTTCGGAGAAGTCCATTCTATTTTCTTCCCTCTCTCCTCACTGCTATTAGTAGCAATAGCAGAGAACACTGAAGCACAACATAGAAAGAACTCTTGATATTCATTTCTAAGTAGACTTTACATATTTCACACCATGATAGCAAACTAACACCCTGGACTGCACCACAGGAGATATTTAGATAAATGAAGAAAACTATACTTTACATATAATCCAACTTGTACAGTTACCTATGATGATAGAAATGTCCAAGGCTGTGTATCTCAAAACTAAAACAATCTATCCTTTCTTCTAAGGCTGAGTGGTGGCTAACTGTAGATGGAGAACACAGAGGTTTTGATTTCTCTATAATACTAATAGCAAGGAAACCAATGACTTTTAGTTCAACAGACACTGTATAGAGAGTGGATCCACTTAGCACAGGATACAAAAGAGATGAAGTATCAACAACAACTTGAGTTATAGTGGAAGGTGGAGATTTATAACAGAGCACCATGGAATATATTTTAAAGAGTCAGTGCTTACTAAGAGTCCAATGGCAGTAAATACAAGAACATTTTTTTTGCATAATTCTCAACTAATGTTTAATCCTTAGAAAGAACATATGAGCACATTTAGATACTGTCACAGAAGGAATATGGAACTGGTAAACACCAATGACAACTGCCATGCAGATGTGTCCTAAGAGATGTGTGGTAATCTGGCTGCAATATCTGTCCCTTCATCTGGATGATCATCAGGGCTCATTCAGCCTCTCTAGCTGCCTACTTGGGTGTCCCGTTCTTTCCTCACTTCCTCATTGCTCTGTGTGCATGTGCATTCCTTCCTAACCTGCAGACTTGTTCAAACAGGATAACTTTTCCCAATAGAAGAGAGCAGCTCTATGGTCAAGAGTGTCTGAGCAGCTATGCTGTGATGTTAGAATCTTGAAACAAGTTCTCAAGACTGCTCCACACATCCTACATGGCAGAATCTAATTGGGCTGAAAATAAAAGCCATTTTTACCTTTTCTCTTTAAAATTGTGACCTATAACATAACATTTACTATCATACCTATAGACATACAGTTTTTAAAAATGTTTATTTATTACTTCAGGTTACATCTCCATCACAGTGTCCTCTTTCCACCCCTCCCAGACTTGCCCTTCTACCCCCATCCCTTCCATCCCACTCCTCCGGAGTGGAGTGTCCCTATGTATCAGACCTCTGCCCCAGTTCAGCAGTCATATGAGGGCCAAGAACATCCCCATACACTGGGGGCCTACAAAGCAGCCCCACTAGGGCAAAGTGTCTCAATGACAGGTAACAATGTCTATGTTCCTGTTCCCTTTGGTGCATTGGCTGTAGTATAGTTATCCTGTACTATATGGATAAAATCCGATTATAAATTAATATATGCCATGTGCATCCTTCTGAGTCTGGGTTAGTTCATTCAAGATGAGCTTCTCTAGTTCCATCCATTTGGCTTTCTTAATAGACACTCTAAGAGAAACTAAAATGGTTTTGAATTCCAAATTGCTAGAAAGAAAAAGCATATGTTCGAGATCACTCATAAAGACACAGCCCATGAACTGGAGGGACAAAGAGTAATTAATGTGAACAGACTAGAGTATAGACTGTCACTGAATAAAAAAAGAAAATATCACCTTATTTCTTGCATCATTAATTTCTGAGACAAGAATTGCAGGTTTTTATTCCTTCCTTCACACTCTTAGCAGTTCCTTAACATGGATTTCACACATATATTGTGTGTGCAATAGAAACAGATGTACAATTTTCAGGAGTTTCAGCGTGTAAAGATAGGTAGTTATTTTTTGTAGATCATACAGTCTTGGGCTTCATTGCAGTCACTCATGCATATAGGATGGTGTGATATCACGCTCACACCACCCATAAAGAAACAGAGGAGTCTGCAACTCATCTGTAGGCTGCTCTTCACCAGTAGTTGAAGCAGACTATTCCCAAGACTCCCTCCTGCACAATTGTTCTGAAATTCCAGCATTTGATTTCTGCTTTCTCAATTTTGTTGTTCCAAATACAACTGTAAAGAATATATTTTAGAATTAGATGTTTTTTTCTTCTGAATATGCTGCTGGGGATTGAACTCAGAGGCTTCTGCATGCTAGGCAAGTACTTTGCCATTGAATTATATACTCTCCCTGTAGCAGATATTAAAACTTGACATTATAATTGTCTTTTTCTTTGCAAGTGGTTAATAGTATCAATCTTTAGTTGGTGCAAGTAATTGATGAGAACATTTACTTTTCTTCACTGAAAGTAAGGAATTCTAATGTCTTCTGGGAGATTCATTAACAAATGATAGCAAAATAGTTACAATGATACTGCTCTTGAGAAGTGTGATCTTTCTCTTGAAATTGTAGGTAATGGTGAATAAAAATCACTAATAATTTCCCCTTAGCTTTAGCAATGCAGTTTATTTTAATGGTAGATGTGTTCTCATTTATTTTGGCTTTGGATGGATAAATAGTAAGAGAATATAATTCTCTGATAAATTTTCTATTTAGTGTCTATATTAAGCCAAACTTAAACATGTGATTGAGTAATGTATACTACAATGATAATGATAATTAACAAGAAAAACATGATTATTAATATTTCCAGTCCAGTGGAAACTAAAATCAGCCTGGATGTAGAAGAAGAACTATGAGTCTAGTTCTTATCCTACATAATCCAGTAGAGGCACAAACTCATTAAACAGTTTTGTTTTAATAACCTTATTATGTCTTTCTGTAGGCTAAACACTTAATATTGAATAGTTCATGGAGGCAGTTGAGGGAGGGCAGAAAGTTGAAGACTTACTACAAAATGTGGAGACATAAGTTAATAGTACTAGTAGAAAAATTAAAAAGGTTTTTATAGAATGAACTCAAATCTGTACATGTAGATTATCAGAAATGTCAACCTCAATTTTACACAATTAAAATATTTTAGAGATTTAGAGATATATTAATTTAGAATCAAAAAAGAAGATACATTTATACAATAAATCATGTGTTTGTTCATCACTACCTTTGTGAGAATGAAAATTCTGAACAGGGAGACAGAAGTTCAGAGTCAGGACTGAGAATAAGAATACACTAGGCAGCCAGGGAGCTCAGCCTTGTGGTCTATCAGAAACAGGGCTGTGCATATGGCCTTCAACTCAAGACTACATTAGTGTTTCCCTTGCACCTGGGAGAGATAAGTCTATAGAGTTCACATCATGAATAAATATTAATGACATGTGTAGTGTCCTCAACAGAGCCACTTAGAGCTCCATGATTACATTGCTGAGACGCTCTGCACAGCCAAGGTCTCAGGTCTTAAGGTATAAAGCAATTCTATCGTCATCTGTGGGCTGGGCCAGAGGTCACCAAACTTTCCCTGTTAAGGCAAAGTGAGCATGTCAGTTTTTGTGCTCCATACAGGGTTTGTCACATTTGCTCTTACCTGCCACTGTAAGGTAAATAAACTATAGACGATATATATAAAAACTCCTGAGCTAGATATATTTAAATAAAGATTTATTTTTGAATATTAAAAATGAATTCATATCATTTTCATGTATCACAGATTATTTGTTTAGCTAATTTTTGACCTTGTAAAATATATAAGTTTAGGGGTGGATGAGATAGTGGAATGAAGTGGTGAAAGTGACTAAACTCCATTATATAAATGTGTGAAACTGTCAAATATATATATATATATTGTGGAGCACGTTATACCAAAATGAGCAGTAGGCTAAATCTGACCCATGAGATGTTATACTCTTCCAAATTCTGGGTTAGACCATTTTTAAGTTCTTAAAATATGTATTGTTATGTGTATGGGTGTTTGCTTACATACACACGTGCTCACGGAGAACAGAGGAAGGAGCCATATCTGCTGGAACTGGAATTATAGGTGTTTGAACCACCTTGTGGGTGTTGGGAACCAAAACCAGATCCTTGGCAAGAGCAGGCAGTGTTCTTAATCACTGAACTATCTCTTCAGCCCAGAGGTGGACCAATTAAAAAATTATCTGCAAGCTAGAACACAGAGAGAAATGGGCTACCTGATTTCTCCTTTAATATTTCCCCAAGCTCCTCTTTTTAGTGATTTTTGAATCCTTACATAGAGATAGATACAACCAGACACTTTAAGAGAATACTGGATATTTCATTTCAGTCAATTGGATTATCTCAATAAATTACAATCTTTCCTCCATAAGATTTTGGCAGTTTATCATTGCTGAGTGAAGGAGAGTCACTCATTTGTTAAGGGCGTGGCTACTGTTAGTTGCCTACACCCCAGTGGATGACCTCACACCCATGCACATATGGGAAATAATGGTTGGATTGGGGGTTACTAAGAACAACAACAACAGATAAAAGAGCAAGAGTCAAGAAGGAGAGGTAGTGATGGATGTATATGATGAAAAATTAAATGATAAGAATGTATAAAAATAACAGTAAAGGAATGCATAAACTGTTGAAGAATAAAAAATATAAAACTTCTCTCTGTAGAAGACACATAGGCATTACTAAATTCTTCTAAATTATTAGTGGATGACTTGTCTAGGTAAGTTACTGCCCACTGTTACTCATTTGAGTTGTGCCCCAAGTTTCACATATTGAAAACCTAATTTTCAATGGAATATTCTCAAACATAAGGCTCCTAAAGCAGTAAGTATGTCAGAAAACATTGCAGTCATAAGACAGGGATGAGATAAAAAATTGTGGTGCATTTACACAATGGAATATTACTCAGCCATCAGAAACAAGGAAATCATACAATTGGCAGCCAAATGGATGGAACTAGAAAAGCTCATCCTGGGTGAGCTAACCCAGACTCAGAAAGATGCACATGGCATCTATTCACTTATAATTAGATTTTAACTACATAGTACAGGATAACTATAAGGATCAGGAACATAGACTTTGTTATCAATTAATGGGACAATTTGCCCTAGGGGTGCTACCATGTAGGCCCCCCTGGGCAAGAGGAAGCTTTTAGCTCCCATATGACTGTTGAACTGAGAGAGGCTGATATGTAGGGACTCTTCATATCGGAGGAATGGGATGGGTGGGAGAGGGAGAAGAGAGTGGGAGGGTGTAACCAGGAGGGGTGGAAAGAGGGCACTGTGATGGAGATGTAACTTGAAGTAATAAATAAACCAAAGGAAAAAGAAGACATGATGAAACACACTCCTTATGTTATGGTCTCTACAGCTTTCTGCTTTCTTTACCCAGCACTCCAGCATGGCAGTAATGAGTACTGTGATACATTTTGAGAATTGAGATAACGTCTATGGTCTAGAGACACATTCTCTAAATCCTCAAAGCTCACTTTATTCTGGGAAAAAGTTTTACTCTGTCCTGTCATGGAAATCTCACTTTACACAATATCTTGCATCCTTCCTGCATCTCTTTATACAATATATTGTATCCTTCTAGGACTGCCTTACAGAATATCCTGTATCCTTCCAGCAACTCTAAGCAAGAAGCTGACTTTCTAGGTGGCCTTTTCTATTTGAAAGTAAACTTGGTATTCAGAGAGCTTCAGCCAAGGGAGAAGGGTCAAGTGAAAACAGTTATAAGGGTGCCATCTTTGCACAAGAAAGACTTACCAAAGTTTAAATATACTAAACCAGGTTGTAGGTTTTTCCAGCCTCCAGCACTATGAAGAAACAGGTATTTATTGACTAAATCACCAGGCTATGCTATTTTGTTTAGGATCTCAGGTCAACTAATAGACCTCATAGATAAGTTATTTTTTTCTATGACTTTAATTCCATCCTTAAGTCCATTTCTGAATATCAATAAATTTTTGTGTATTTTTCTTCAGATAAAAAGGGAAAACATTTAAGAACACATATGCTAGTGCTCAACTTGGAGTTTCAAAATGAACAAAGAAACCCAGTTTTATCTTTTTCATTATTATCTTTTTAAGGATTCATTTTATTTCTTAAATTATACATACATGTATGTAGGAGGAGTATGTGCACAGGAGTGCGGGTGCCTGGTGGGGGGGCAGAAGATGGCCTCAGATCCATAGAACAGAGGACCCCACATCCCAGAAGGTCCTGCCTCCCATAGCAGTTACTGTGACCAGGAGCATAGAAACCTTTCAGCAGACAAGACACAGACCCACACAGAGGGAACCTGCAGATGCTGAGAGCATTTTTTAAGAGCAGAGATGTGCTGGTAGCTGTGAGATGTTCAGGTATGTGCTGGGGGCTGTGAGATATTCAGGGAAAGACTGTCTTTGCCCATTCTGATGACCCAAGGTCAATCTGCAATATCCATATGGAAGAAGGAGAGAACTGATTCCTGCAAGGTATTATCTGACATCCACATTCATATGCTATAGTACACACACACACACACACACACACACACACACACACACACACACACACACAC
>CAJQZJ010015786.1:246857-262652 GCA_907164525.1 Lophiomys imhausi | reverse complement strand
CACACACACACACACACACACACACACACACACACACACACACACACCACAAACTATTAAATAATAAAGTATGTAAAAATAATAATTAATTAAATTATTTAACAGTATTTATATTGTTGTTAATTGATTAGTGGCTGTTAATCATTAACCCACCATTATAAATGAGCACACAGAAACCACATGGATTTTAACAAGACTTGGCTTGGATTGTGCAATCTTAGCCCATCTAAGGTATTTCTTGATTCTATTTCCCAAATACGACCCCATATATACATACGTCCCCTTGGACTGTTATTCTCCACACTAGGCTGATGTTCCAGGCCATGTGGAGTGACATTTTTTTTCTCTATCCAATGGCATGTGTCCTCCTTCCTGCTCTTTGCTGCTTGTCTTTGAGGCTTCTTCAACCCATTCACTGGAGGCTTCTCTTTGTTCTGCTTCTGGCTACTGGAGGCTTCTTTCACCCAAGGCTTTCTTCTTCAGAAGCCCTTGCTTTTGTCCAATCTTAGGTCTCAGCATTTATTCAACCAATCAGAGAATTCCTCAGAAGGGGCGGTAACCAGATCTCAGCACTGAAATAAGCCTTTATTAGACCTTTCCCAACAAAAGTATAGTTTTTTTTTTGTTTTGTTTTGTTTTTTTTTTTTTTTTTTTTTTTTTTTTTTTTTTTTTTTTTTTTTTTAGTGGTAATGGGATATAACATGCATAAGCCAGGAGAGGCTTTCTTTGGAGTAAGATTTGATTAGGTTCCCAGAAGCAATTAAACTATGATGCAGAAATCAAGAGAGTTTTGATAGCAGCAGCAGATTCACTGGTGTTCAAGGAAGAAGCCCCAGCTCAGAAAAAATGGAGATCAGAAGCCATTCCCCAAGTTTATGCCTCTTCTGATTTTTGACTCTCAGATTCATACTACAAAAGACTAGGGGATTTGTACCTTTAAAAGGCTAGGAATTGGTCCATGCCAATAACTTAAACTTTTTATTGTTGAATTATTCAGTTTGTTTAAATATATACTTCAGGGAGTCTGAAATTTAGACCAGAAATGACTATGCCATGGCACAGAGGAAAGAATGATGTCTTTTCAACATCCCCAGGAGCTAAGCAACACACAGCACCATTGTGTGTTGAATTCGGTGATGGAAAATTAAAAATTTACGCATGTGTAACTGAATTGTGGCTGACTTAGTTGAAGCTATCAGCTACTATTTACAACACAATAGAACAGAAAGATTACCATCATAATTTATCTAAACTGCCTCATGGACCATCCTTAGTGAACTTGTAAACTGCACTGTTGTATAGTGGCTCAGATATGCCACCCGCATCACAAAAAGGTTTGCCATCATAGGGTCTGCTATGTTAAATAAGTATTTCTATACCATGCATATGAAAATCATTGGAAAGTGGTTAACTATATCCTGGTATTTGTTAATTGAGATATTTCTCATGAATTCCAATAACAACTTTATTTTGGTGAAACATTTGTTAAAAATTTAAATATTACCAGGCAAGAGAAAGCCCTTGCTTCAACTGTAGACAGAATGCTGTCTGAAAAGGACAAAACTGGGAAGCAGGTAAGTCGACAGCCTGTCTTCGCCAAGTCAGGGTAGGCAAGTCTTTCATATTTTCTGCTTTACAATTAATGTCTGTCCAAGATACTGGACCAAAAGGCTGAAGATAGATGCTCCAATGCATTGAGAGAAATTGGGGACTGTCCAGGCAGCTAGTTTGTCTGTCATTTCTTAGTTTTGGAAGCTGCTTGCTCTGCACTTCCTGTTTACTCAGATATATTTATCCTTCTCAGGCCTCTGAAGTGCTTGAAGACTAGATAGTTATAGTCTCACAGTTAAGTTTTAAGTTATTTAAGAATTAAGAGGATGTTCTAGGTCTAAGAAGATGTCTTTAAGTTGGCAATGCAAGTTAGGATGGAAACTGAGTTAAGACAGAACTTTAAGTTCATCAAGATAGATAGATTATACAATATTAAATCAGTTGCCAAATAAGTATGGACTGGACATTGGGAATGTATATTATACCTTACAATTTTCATAATTGTTGCCTAATTGTTCTTATTGTTTTGTATTGTATTTTTTGTTACAAAAAGGAGCCTTTTATTGGACTAAAAGGGGGAGCTGTTGGGTGTAAAACGATACACGTCAAATTAAAAAAAAAGGAAGATATGGGGAAGAGGGAGTGAAGGGTAGGAGGAAGGACAGGGAGAGGGAAGGGGGAGGGGACTGTGATTGAGATTCAACTTGAAGAAATAAATAAATGTTTTAAAAAATTAAATATAATAACACATCATTGTTGGGGAAGGTCTAATAACATTGACAGTTTCCATTGGATTTGGAAGGAGATGATGAGCATAAAAAATCTCCATCAGGAGATAATTCTTATGGGGCAGAAATGTCCCTGCTTTCTCAACAGACTATATACAGTTCAAAGATGGACCAAAGCTTTAATGCAGGTAAGTTGATGGCCTGATTCTGCAAAGACAGAATGGGCAAATCTTATTTCCTGATGCAAAACTAAGTCTGTGAGATATGCTTGGCCAGAAGGCTGAAGATGATGCTCCAAATTTATAGAAACTGGGAAGTGTCTAGGCAGCCAGTCTTCTGTCATTTCATAGTTTTGGAAGTTGCTTGCTGTATACTTCCTATCTTTTCAGATATATATATCCTTTTCAGGTTTCTAATGTGATTGAAGACTACATAGTTATACCCTCACAATAATTTTTAAGCTTCTAGGATTTAAAAGGATGTCCTAAGGTTAAGATGACTTAGTTAATAATGTAAGTTAGGATGGAAGTTGAATTAGGTTTAGATCCTTAACCTCATCAAGAGAGATATGTAATAGAATATATTTCCTAGTTGACTAGTCAAATACATATGGACTGAACATTGAGAATTTATGTCGCACCTTTTAGTTTTCATAATTGTTTTTATTGTATTGTACTTATTGTTATTGTTACTGTATTGTGTTTAGTGTTATATTTATTGTTATTAAGAAAAGGAGCCTTTTGTTAGACTTAAAGGGGGAGATGTTGGGGAAGGTCTAATAACATTGCTTCTGATAGGCTGATTTCAGTGCTGAGATCTGGTCACCATCCCTTCTGAGGCATTATCTTGATTGTTTAATAAAAGCCACTGATGGCCAATTAGCTGGGAAGAAAGAGTATAGGAAGGTGGGACTTCCTGAGATTAAAACAGAAATCCTGGGTTTTACACAGAGGAATTGCTCTTTCCACCAGGAGACATGGAAGCAGATAGACATGTTTGAAAACACTGGAAGGTAATCACAGGCACATGGTGGTTTGGGATTAGGTGATCTGGGTTAATTTAGAGTAGCTAATTGAAATTCTGCCTAGCTGAGGGTTAAGTGTTGAAACATTAAAAGGTCTTGGTGTATTTAGTTATTGGGGAAAAGACCATGGCAGCTTACAGGCCATCAGTTCAAGCAATCCAGGGCCATCGGCCTCCTGCCGAGCTCTGGCAAATCTCTCGCCAAGCTTCCGACAATTCTCCTGGCCTAATATAACAACTTGTATTAGTTAACAGAGTTTAGGTTACAGGTGGTGTAGGCCACCCTTGGTCCAGGGCTTTTTCCCCATGAAAAATAAGGCTGCCAGTAGGGGCAGGCCAGGCCCATTGGCTGATATCCTGCCAGGTCACCCGCTGCTCTGCCAAGCTGCTGGCTGCTCTGCAGGCCTAATCTTATAGTTTTTACTTATTAATAAATACAGTTGATAATTAAATTGCAGTTTCACATCATAGGATATATTGAGGATATGAAATAGGCTGCTCAGAAATCCTGTCTACCAATACCATATTGTGAATCAGCTTTCCATCATTTCAAGATGATCAACTAAAAAGTAGGAAATGTTCGTTTTGGCTCATGATTGCAGAGGGCTTGGTGGCAGAGGGGTTGCATAGTTTTTTATCTTGGACCTGGAGTGGCTCAGTACATAATGATAAGAATTTTCTGTGAAACAGAGCTGATCACCATGTAGAGGCTGGAAGAAAAAAAGAAAGAAAATTCTGCTGTGGTCCCAACATTATCTTCAAGGCTATACCTCCAGTGATATAAGTTGTTTCTACAAGGTCCAACCTCCTATAGGTTGCATCTACACTTGATAGCATACAGACTTGAAGCCAAGCATCTTAACACACCAGCAACCAGTGTGAAAGACCACATGTTCCTGAAATGGGTAAAAACCATTGAGAATTCCTATAAGTAAACACATTAGAATCAAATTATAATACTCTTTTTTAAACATATTTTTTATTGAAAATATTTTTATTATGTGAATTTCACATCATGCACCCTGTTCCCTCTTATCTCCTACCTCCCCTCAGATCCACCCTCTACTCTTGCAATCTGTCCCAGCATAAAAAATAAAATCTCATTGTGGAAACTGCAGTGTGTCTCAGTGTGTCCCACAATATTTCCTTTTGTCCACACATTCTGCTTGCAAATGTTCATTAAAATGACTCCTTGGTTTGGTATGAGGCCTCTGGTTTCTGCTACTTTGTCAATACTGGAACCTCACTGGAACTCCTCTCAGATATGCTGTAACTGTCCTGTGTCATGGAGATCCTATAGTTTTGAGTTGTGGAACTGACCTCTTCTTGCACCCCAGCAGTTCATCCTTAGGGTGGGCCAACTCAAAGCCCTGGTTCTGGGCCTGCAACCCCCACTTGCAGGGCCAGTTCTACTATGGAGAGGTGCAGGGCCTGCTCTCTTGAGTGCAGCAGCATATAAAGGGCAGGGACAGCTCTCCTGCTCTTGTGACCCCATCTGGGCCAGATCTCTCATTGGCCAATGGTGGTGAGGGCAAAAGGGAGGGGAGGGCATCTCTCCCTAGCCACCTCCACCACCTAGCAGACAGAAGGCAGGGTTGGCTCTCCCATGCTTACTCCTTCAGGGATGGCTCGCCCACAGCCCCAATATCCAGGACCAGCTGTAGTGTGCTACCCAGGCAGGGCTCAGGGCCTCCTCTCCAGAGTGCAGCAGCATGTGGAGGGCAGGACAGCTCTCCTGCTCTTGTGACCCCATCTGGGGCAGATCTAACCCCAGAGCTGGGTCTCTACAACCCCAACATCCAGGGCCAGACAGAGTTCTTCTAGTTTCTGGCTTGTTTTCTGTACTGGGAGCTCATCTGGTGCTTGCTTGGTATTGGTCTGGTAGTCATCCCAGGCTACCCCATGGTGCCAACATTGTGTTGGTATCCAGCTTGGTTTTTTTCCAGGAATGTTAGGCTACTATTCATTCAGATGTTCATATCTCAGAACTCTGAATGTAGATATAGCCTCTTTCCTCTCTGCCACCTACTGATGCACATGTGACATAGCAGCCACATCTACATTGCCTCTCGGGGCAGGATGTAATACTCCTTACTTGGTGACTTCAAGGTCACTGATCCACAGACCAATCCAAAGAAACACCGTTTACAAAAACACCTCCCTGTGGTCTTGAATTCTTACTTCTGACCTGCATGGAGCTCCCCTTTTACAGAGGACCAGTGAAAAATCCTCTCAGGTTTTTCCAAGGAGCTCCTCCTGTTTATTTCAGGAAGGTATTAGATAGTATATGAGAATACACTTTTTACAAGTAAGTTAAAATGTAAAAGTCAATAAAGCTGAAACTTTTTTGCTGAAGGTATGTACAATCAGCACGTCAACTTTGCTTGAGCTCCCTTAGTCTGCCTCTTGTTTCCTGATGAGGCTTATCCTCTCTCCTCCCTCAAGGAAGGAATAGTTTAAGTTGCAGAAAATAACTACACAGCAGAATCAAAGCTAAACCAAACAGTACTAGAAGGACTAGTTTTAGAAGAACAGGAACAATGCCTGATGAAGAAAACTTGGAGCTATTTACCTCAACGAAGGGAGTAGATGATTTTGTTGGTTTTTCTTTTTTTATGTTTATTTATTACTTCAGGTTACATCTCCATCATAGTACCCTCTTTCCACCCCTTTCAGGCCCACCCTCCCATGCTCTACCCCCTATCCCTTCCATCCCATTCCTCTGGAGTGGAATGTCCCTACATATCAGAGGGGCTTCTGATTTTTTTGAATTAATTTTGTATCCAGCCACCTTGCTGAAGGTGTTGATCATCTGTACGAGTTCTCTGGTGGAATTTTTGGGATCGCTTATGTATACTATCATATCATCTGCAAACAGGGATAATTTGACTTCTTCGTTCCAATTTGTATTCTGTTGATCTCCTTTAGTTGTCTTATTGCTCTAGCAAGAACTAACAGTACTATGTTGAAGAGACATGGCCTTGTCCTTGCCTTGTCCCAGAGTTTAGAGGAAATGCTTTAAGCTTCTTTCCCTTTAAGTTGATGCTGTTGACTGGCTTGATGTATATCACCTTTATTATTTCTAGGTATGGTCCTTGTATGCCCATTCTCTCCAGGACTTTTAGCATGAAGGGGTGTTGGATTTTGTCAAATGCTTTTTAAGCATCTAGCGAGATAATCATTTGGTTTTTTTTTTTTTTCAGCTGGTTTATGTGGTGAATTATGTTGATGGATTTTCATATGTTGAACCAATCCTGCATTCCTGGGATGAAGCCTACTTGATCATGGTGTGTGATACTTTTGATGTGTTCTTGGATTTGGTTTGCCAGTATTTTATTAAGTATTTTTGTATCTATGTTCATGAGGGTTATTGATCTGAAGTTCTCTTTTTTTTTGTTGGGTCTTTGTGGGGTTTAGGAATCAGTGTGACTGTGGCCTCATAGAATGAGTTTTGCAGTGTTCTTTCTGTTTCTATGTGGTGGAAGAGTTTGAACAGTAATGGTGTTAGTTCCTCTTTGAAGGTCCGGTAGAATTCCATGCTAAAGCCATCTGGCCCTGGGCTTTATTTGGTTGGGAGATTTTTAATGACTGCTTCTATTTCTTTAGGGGTTATAGGTCTGTTTAATATGTTAACCTGATCTTGATTTAACTTTGGTAGGTGGAATCTATGAAGAAAATTGTCCATTTTGCTTAGGTTTCCAAATTTGGTGGAGTAAAGATTTTTAAAGTGTGACCTAAATATTCTCTGGATTTTCTCAATGTTTGTTGTTATTTCTCCCTTTTCATTTCTGATTTTGTTGATTTGTGCTTTTTCCCTCTGCCTTTTAGTTAATTTTGCTAAGGATTTGTCTATTTTGTTGATTTTCTCAAAGAACCAACTCTTGCTTTCATTGATTCTTTGAATTGTTCTTTTTGTATCTAAGTTGTTGATTTCAGCCCTAAGTTTGATAGTTTCCTACCTTTTGCTCCTCTTGGGAGTGTTTGATTCTTTTTTTCCAGTTCTTCCAGATATTAGGATGGCTACTCCAGCTTGCTTCAGGGACCCATTTGCTGTTAATTTGCTAATATGAGCTGTCACGATTTTCTTTTTGAAAGCACATAGTGATATGAACTTTCCTCGTAGCACAGCTTTCATTGTATCCCATAGGTTTGGGTATGCTGTGCCTTCATTGTCGTTGGATTTTAAGAAGTCTTTTATTTCCTTCTTTATTTCTTCCCTGAGCCAGTGGTCACTCAATAGAGAGTTGCTTAATTTCCATGAATGTGTAGGCCTTCTATTATTTCTGCTGTGTTTGAAGTCCAGCTTTATTCCATAGTGGTCTGATAAGATGCAAGGGATTATTTCAACTTTCTTATATCTGTTGAGGCTTGTTTGTGTCCAATTATATGGTCAATTTTGGAGGAGCTTCCATGCAGTCCTGAAAAGAAGGTATATTCTTTTGTGTTTGGGTGAAATGTTCTCTAGATATTTCTCTAGATATCTGTTAGGTCCATTTGGTTGTTGACTTCTGTTAGGCTCATTATTTCTCTGTTTGATTTCTGTCTCAATGACCTATCCATTGTTGTGAGTGGGGTGTTGATGTCTCCCACTACTAATGTGTGGGGATCAATGTGAGTTTTAATCTTTAGAAGAGTTTCTTTTACAAATGTGGGTGCCCTTGTATTTGGGGCATAAATATTCAGTATTGAGATGTCATCTTGATGAATTTTTCCTTTGATGAGTATGTAGTGCCATTCCCTATATTTTTTAAATAACTTCAGTTGAAAGTCTATGTTATTTGATATTAGGATGGCTACTCCAGCTTGCTTCCTGGGCCCATTTGCTTGTAAAACCGTTTCTCAGCCCTTTACTCTGAGGTAGCATCTATCTTTGTTAGAGAGATGTGTTTCTTGTATCCAGCAAAATGTTGGGTCTTGTTTATGGATCCATTGTGTGAGCCTGTGTCTTTTTACTGGTGAGTTGAGTCCATTGATGTTGATCAATATTAACATCATGATGGAGATTAAAAAGGTTGCTATTTCCTGTTATTTTGATGTAGGTGTTGATTGTGTGTTTCTTTTGGTTTAGCTGCAGTGGAGTTTTTTGCTTCCTCTGTTTTCTTGGGTGTAGTTATCTTCACTGGGTTGGAATTTTCCTTCTAGGATCTTCTGTAGGGCTGGGTTTGTGGGTACATACTGCTTAAATTTGATTTTGTCATGGAATATCTTGTTTTCTCCATCTATGTTGATAGAGAGTTTTGCTGGATATAGTAGTCTAGCCAGGCACCTATGATCTCTTAGGGGTTGTAGGACGTCTGCCCAGGCCCTTCTTGATTTTAAAGTTTCTGAGGAGAAGTCAGGTATAATTTTGATGGGTTTGCTATTATATGTTACTTGACCTTTTCTCTTACAGCTTTTATATTTTTTATTTTTTTCTGTACATTTGCAGTTTCAATTATTATGTGGCGAAGAATTTCTTTTCTGGTCTATTCTATTTGGTGTTCTGTATGCCTCTTGGAATTTTATTGTCATCTCTTTCTTTGGTTTGCAAAGCTTTCTTCTTTGATTTTGTTGTAGATGTTTCCTGTACTTTGAAGTTGGGAGTCTTCTTTTTCTTCTATGCCAATAATTCTTAGGTTCCATGTTTTCATTGAGTCCTTGATTTCTTGGATGTTGTTGGTGAGAACTTTTTTAGGTTTCTCATTTTCTTTGGTTGTTGTACTGATTTCTTCAATTGAATTTTCCATGCCTGAGATTCTGTCTTCCATCTCTTTTATCCTATTTTTGATACTTGTGCCTGTATTTCCTGTTCTCTTCCCTTGATTTTCACCTCCAGGATTACCTCAGTTTGTGTTTTCTTTATTACTTCCACTTCCAATCTCAGTTCTTGAACAATTTAATTTTTGTCGATATTTCCTGATCCAATTTGCTTGTTGCCTTGTCTCTTTCCTGTTCAAGTTGAGCCACTTTGGCTTGGAGATCACTAATGCTATTCTCCATTGCTTTTGTTTCTAAAATTGAGGAATTTTTGAATTCCTTCAGAGATTTAATTTCTTGTTGAAAGTATTCTATCACTTTCTAGAGTATAGTTTTGTCATCATTTCACGTTTTTCAGTTGTAGTGGAGTGGTCATGGCTTGCTGTACTGTCATAGCTGAATTTTGTTGGAGTCATATTTCCCTGACTTTTGTCAGATCTGTTCTTTGGCTGACCTTTAGCCATCTGGTTGTTCTTAGTTGTTTGTTCCTGGTGGCTTCTGGGCTTGGTGCTAAGTAGGGTGCTTTGGTGTAGAGGACGTATAGCTTGGTGATCTGTAGCTCTCTACCAGCTGTAAGGGGCCTTGTGTGGAGGTTGGTTCTCAGTGTGTCTCCCAGAGATCACCCCTTCCTGTTGTGTCCCAATTGGGAACTCAGGTCAGAGGTTGTGGTAGGATGTGTTTTTCCTGCCTGCAGGTTCCTGAGATCCAACTTGTAGGTGCAGGTTGTCAGGCCACATAATGCTGGCTGGAGCTGTAGCTCGCCTGCGGCTTATGTGTCGGGACCATGATCATGGTCCTCCCAAACTGCTCTCAGGGGGTTCTCAGGCTCAATATGCATCTTATAGCCAGAAGCACTGTGTTCTGGTACAGCCCACATCACCAAGGCAATGAGCAATGGTCCAGGATTGTTTCACTGCTCCTGAGTCAGAGATCTTTGTGTGGTAGCCTGGGTATTCAGCTGAGGGGCAAGGCAGATGCAGTCATGGAGATCTGATGTGGAATTCACACCCTTTTCACAGTGTTTGGAATCAGGGATGCTCAGCAGCCTTTTTCCGCCAGAATCACTGTGCTTCATTGTAGCTAGCCTGCACTTACATGGCTTCTGGCAGTTTCCCTGTAGTAAGGGTATCAAGACTTGTTTGTGGTCCTTCCACCCTCTTCTCCAGGGCAGCTGGGGGTGTTTAAGTATCATCCTGTGCCTCTCAATCAGAAGTTCTTTGGGTCGGAGAAAACCATCTGCTCAGGCTGCATGCAATAGTTCAGAATTGCTTTACTACTCCAGACCTGAGGCAGTAGACTGAGAGCCTTCCCAAAGTGGGGGGTAGGCAGTGAGTTTGCAAAGCATCTCCAGTACTTTGATTGGGGAGGAGGGGTGGAGGGTGCCTCTCAGTTAGAGGCTCTGTGATCAGGTGCTGCCTGCCCCCTCATGTAGCATGTCCCAGTCCAGGACCGTTTCACTGCCCTGAGATGAGATCTGAATGTACTAGGCTGGGTCTGTAGACTGAGTGCCCTGCTGAAGTGAGCACAGGCAGATAGTTCCAGTATGGAATTCACTCATTAAATCTCAGCGCCTTTTCCCTTCCTGCATTGTAGTGCTCTGGTGCCCTGAATAGGCAGGGGCTTCCACCAGACCCCCTGTAGCTACTGTATCAGGGCTGTGGCTACCCTCTTCTCAATCCACTCTCAGAGGAGTCATAGAGCCAGTCTGTGTCTCTCAGTTTGAAACCTTGTGAACCTGTGCTCTTGCTGCTTTTGGGCCCTGCTGCACAGCACAGCAGGGGGTGGGGGTGAGGGTGGGGGGCCCAGCTTAGGGGCCAGGCAGAGGGGGTGGAGCCAGGAGATCCAATATGGAGTTCATTCACTGACTCCCTTCCTATATCACAATGCTCTAAAGCAGCCTGCCTGGAAGGGACTTCTACCAGATCCCCTGTAATCAGGGGAGGGTTGGAGGAGGGTAGGGAGTTCCTAATTGTGTTCTGTATCCTGTCCACAGTGTGCTTGGGTTCAGGGATGCTTGGCTCCTGCCAGCTAGATCCCACTGCCAGAGGCTGCCTTAGCTGGTCAGCTAGACTCTGCTTCTGCTGTACTGAATATGCCAGGGAGAGTCCCTCAGTCTTACCGTGTCACGGCTCTGCTGGTATGTTCCTGGGTGTCCAAGACTAGCCCCTTGCAGGTGCTGCAAACTCAGGAGGTCCTATGCTTGGAGGTTGAAACCACCAGCTGTATTCCTGAAAGGATCCAGTAAGGAGCGAGTGCAGTCCCCGGGCTGGTGGGAAGTGCCCGTGTCTGGTGACTCTGATACTCCAGTGTCTATATTTCTAGTACCGAGTTCTTTATTGTTTTGCTGGGCAAGCCCAGATAGGCTTGTGTCTCACAAACTGCCTTCAGCAGGAGTATATCTCTGCCGTTGTCCAATATGTCTTCCTGATGATCTAAATGTGTCCTACTTGATCCCTGCCATCTTGCCCCCCTCTTGTTTTTCTTTTACTACCTTCAAACTCATTGTATTATTTTTCATTTTTCTTCCATGTTAGGCTTCCTGTCCTCATTGTATGATCTTTGGTGCCCCATGTGGGATAACTCTCACAGACATCTTCTTCTTGGTATAACTAGATGTCATCTCTCAGTTCCCATTGTAAAGGCCCCCTTTCCTGGAAGGTGACCCTTGTGGATACAATCTTTCCAGAATGACCCATCTATTTGCCTCCCTAGACACCTTGTGTAGCTGCTTGGAACAGTCTAGCTTTTGTTTAATCCCACTCTCTCCTTTGCTCTAGCATTCTGTTGTCTTGACTCAGTCACTAGCTCTAGTTTCATATGAGCCTCAGACTTCTGATATGGCAGGGTAGGCTCCCTAGAGCTTTCTGTTGATAAGCATATCAAGTGAGTTCACCTGTGTCTATGGATCAGCACCAATTCTACTACAGTAGATTTATGTGCTTGCTGGTGCAGGCAGCCCTGACTCTACCTGGGGCAACAGGGGGCCATTGAAGATCCCACAGCCCTTTTACTCTTGAAAACTCTAGTCAGGAAAATAAAAGCAAAAACAAAACAAAACTGTATTTTGAATACCCTTTTTCTTCAGAATTATTTCTAGCCTTGTCTTTTATGGTCTAAATGGAGATGAGTATGATCCACAGGGATTTGGGGGCTGCCTCTTAATGACACTTCCTTAGAGGCTGTGTTTATTTGTATTCTATAGTCATCAACTTAGAGGATCTTGGCCAAACCAGAGAAACAAAAGAGAAAAACTGCTTAATTGACATTCTTTTAGATGTGCTTCCATGGCATCCTGGCCTCTTTGCTCATGGTAATTATCAGTGTCATAATTTTCCATGTTTTGGCAGTGCCTGTCTTCCCCACTGTCCTGAAATTCCACAGAGCATGTGCCAAGTCTGCTTTGTTTATGATTATACCCATAAAGTCTTACACAATGTCTAGCTAGCATGATTAGACATGTTGGTGACATCATTGAATTTTTTCCTGCTTCTTTCCTTAATAGAATAAATTATTATTTATTGCATATAAACAAGGCTTTACTTATAGTGACTGTAAATGCAAGTATACTATATCTTTTTTATTATTCAGATGAGTTTTTTTTAATATCTTATCTATTCCTTTTGATTATGTATCTAAAAGTTCTTCTTAGTGGCAATTTTTGAGAAATAAGTATATATTAATTTATTAGGTAAAATTGATGATATATTGCTACTCAGTGCTGGGATCGTTGAAATAGAAAAACCAAAAAGGAGTTGGTTCCCTTCAAGCATTTAGGAAGCATAGACAACATGAACAAATAATTGATTACAATAAAAGATGATCCGTTGAGACAGAGTCTTATATTGCAAAGTAACAGTTTTTGGTATATGTCATGTCTCAGGCTCTATGCCAATACAATTCCTTGTTGTTTTCTCACAGTTGTTCCCTGAGTTATGTTTTATTACTCCTCTCCATGCTCCAAGGAGAAAACAGAGACACAGTGACTTTAAGATTTTGAAATATATGTGTTTTACAATCTATCTGACTTCCAAACAAAAGCCCTTTACTTCATAAAATGTGATTAAGAATCATGACTCTGCTGAGCATGGTGGTGCACACCTTTAATCCCAGCACTCAGGTGGTAGAGGCAGGCAGATCTCTGTGAGTTCAAGGCCAGCCTTGTCTACAGAGCAAGTTCCAGGACAGCCAGGGCTGCACAGAGAAACCCTGTCTCAAAACCCCGTGCCTTCAATTCTTCATGCATAGATTACCTTAAAACCAGTCAAACTAAATAGGTCACAATAGGTGTGACAAGTCTATTACTTATTGCACACTTACATGTGCCAAACATAATTTTAGCCATTGTACAAAAGGTATTTCCTTTTTCCTTAAAGGTTAATGTACAACCTATGACCTTGTACAAAACTTAAGTCCAAGTGGATCAAAGACCTTAACATAAGGCCGGACACACTAAATCTATTAGAAAAGAAAGTGGGGAAAAACCCTCAAACTCATCAGCACAGGTGACAACTTCCTGAATAGAACACCAACATCTCAGGACCGAAGACCAACAATCAATAAATGGGACCTCATGAAACTGAAAAACTTCTGTAAGGCAAAAGACACTGTCATTCGAACAAAATGGCAGCCTACAGACTGGGAAAAAATCTTCACCAACCCCACATCTGACAGAGGGCTAATATCCAAAATTTAGAAAGAACTCAAGAAATTAAATGCCAAGAAACCAAATAATCCAATCAAAAAATGGGGAACAGAGCTAAACAGAGAATTCACAAAGGAGGAATCCCTAATGGCTGAGAGACACTTGAAGAAATGCTCAACATCCTTAATCATCAGAGAAATGCAACTCAAGACGACTCTGAGATTCCATCTCACACTTGTCAGAATGGCTAAGATCAAAATCTCAAATGTCAGCACATGCTGGCAAGGGTGTGGAGAAAGGGGAACCCTCCTCCATTGCTGGTGGGAGTGCAGGCTTGTGTAACCACTATGGAGGTCAGTATGGCGATATCTTAGAAAACTTGGAATAGCTCTGTCTCGGGACCCAGTCATACCACTTCTGAGTATACATCCAAATGATTCCTCACCAAATCACAAGGAAGTTTCCTCATCTATGTTCATAGCAGCCTTATTTGTAATAGCTAGAAACTGGAAACAAGCCAGATGTCCCACAACTGAAGGATGGATGAAAAAACTGGTATATTTACAGAATGGAATACTACTCAGCTATCAGAAACAATGAAATCATGCAATTTGCAGCCAAAAGAATGGAACTAGAGAAGCTCATCCTGAGTGAGATAACCCAGACTCAGAAGGATGCACATGGAATCTATTCACTTATAGTCTGATTTTAGCCATATAGTACAGGATAACTATACTACAACCAACACATCAAAGGGAACATGAACATAGACTTTTATCCTGTCAGTGAGACACTTTTCCCTAGTGGTGCTGCCTTGTAGGTCCCCAGTGTATGAAGAGGCTCTTGGCCCTCATATGACTGCTGAACTGTTTCAGGGGACTGTTATGTAGGGACACTCCACTCCAGAGAATTGGGATGGAAGGGTTAGGGGGTAGAGGGTGGGAGGGGTGGAAATAGGACACTATGATGGAGATATAACCTGAAGTATTAAATAAATTAATTTTAAAAAAGGTTAATGTACAATATCAGAATCATTCTCTTTTCTCATCATGAGGCACTGAGGTTCTTTATGTTTAAGTAACCTGCCAGAAGTCATATAGACAGTGAGAGGTAAAGCCAGGGTCTAAAACAATTTATAGTGATTTTGAACCTATGCTCTTAACAATGTCCCCCCCCCCCACAGGGTTACATACAACAAGAGAAACTTCTATAGTAATAAACTACAGAAAAGATTCCTAAAAGTGTAGACTTAAGAAACATTTTTTTAAATGACTCCTCAGGGACTTTTGTCTTTTGACAGAAACATAGGCCAGATAAATCTATCCTCCTCAGTGACAAGTAAAGATAGCCTTCAGGAACTTCAACACGTACTGCATTTCAGCACTGCAATTTTAAGATTTTCTTTCTTTTTTCTTCTTTTGGTGTGTGTGTCTATCTGGACTTCGGTGCTTTTAGTGTCCCTAAAGATATGTTTTATATTGTATAGTGTTGGCAGGATAATTCAGACAATATTTACCACTAACAACTCATGTGAAAAAATACAGTTGCTCCCTGTGGGAAAAATGAAGCATTGGTTAGTGTGTATATTACCAGTGAGGACAGCAAAGGCCTTGTGCATTCTTGCTTCTTCAACCAAGGCTCATTCATCCACAGACCAATCTGCTCCTAAATTTGTAAACAGCTGTCCAGTAATAAACTTACTAAAATAGAGAATATTTCCAAGCAATTGCATATCATTGCATAAATGCTTTTATTGCTATCTTTTCCACCTCACTTGTATTCATAAGTTCTTATGACGACAAAAGGGAAGAACAACAGTTTTTATAAACTTGAGCATATGACTTATATGTCAATTCTCTAATTACATTTTTAGCCTTAAAACACGTCTTTGCCTTTCTAATTTAGATTGTCTCTTGAGCCCTCATCACACAATCTTCATGCCTGTAACCATGCCAGATCTCTCAGTGTTAAACAAATAATTAATCTTTATAATAACAGCTTGTAGAAGAACAGCCATGGTTATTGAAGGGCACCTTAACATCCTGGGCAAGTATGCTTTGAAAAAAAATGTGTGTGTGTGTGTGTGTGTGTGTGTGTGTGTGTGTGTGTGTGTGT
>CAJQZJ010015786.1:211709-246847 GCA_907164525.1 Lophiomys imhausi | reverse complement strand
TGTGTGTGTGTGTGTGTGTGTGTGTGTGTGTGTGTGTGTGTGTGTGTGTGTGAACTGTGCATTAAAGTGAATCATTTTATGTTTTAGATTTTTAGTTCCTGTGTAAAAGGAAAATCAGCTTCACTGTGAGTGCTAACGTTGGACTAGAAATTCAGGAAGTTAATGTATAATAGGCTTTTACATCCCAAAGATTCATTGTGATTTTTGAACCTATACCCTTACAATTTTTTTCCCCGTGTTCTAGACAACAAGAAACTTCTACAGAATTAAACAACAGAAATGATTCCTGAAAGTGTACTTTTACCAAACATTTTTTAAAAAAGATTCTTTTGGAACTTTTTGTCTTTGATATTTATATAGGACAGATAAATCTGTCCTCCTCAGTGACAAGTAGACAATACCCTTCAGGAACTTCAATGGTCCCCACATTCTGCTGGGGACTAGGGAGATGGCTCAGTGGATAAAATGATTGCGCTTAAAGCAGGGCAGGCATGGTGACTGCTAGTAATCTCAGTAGTCAAGAGGCAGAGGCAGAGGAAGAGGCAGGTGATGCTTGGGGTAAGCTGGTGAGCTAGACACGTACAAGCAAACATGGATAGATACTGACCTAAACACATATCACACTCAAATAAAATCCTTGCTTAGACACATTTTATGTATCTATATCCCATTCTATTTCAAGTATCTACTGCATAATACAGAATATAACTAGACACCAATATATATAATATTTGATGTATCTTTATGTTTCATCCCATTATTATTATTATTGTTATTATTATTTTTTTGTAGATTTGGTGACTAAGAACAAATGTTGTTTCTTACCTAATGATACTAATGGTAACCTATTAATGGGCACAAGAAAAATTCTGTTTGGTCTTTGTCTCTGTCTACTATAATCTTAAAAGACACTAATCTACTATTAGGTGGCTCTTTTGGAAGGATGAAGAAGGAAGTTTAGAGAATACTTTTCTCATTTCTGTGACCATATGCTGACAGAAGTAATTATAAGTAGGTAGGATTTGTTTCAGTTTACAGTTTGAGTGGATTCCATCCATCGTGGCAAGGGAAGGCATGACAAGGGGAACATGAGGCAACTTGTCAAATCAAGGCAACTAACAGGAGACAGACCGAGAAGGGGCAGCAGTGAGGCTGAGCTGTGACTTACAAAGGCCCACTTGTAACTGACCTGTCTCTGCCAGCCACCTATCCCCCCTCAAAGGTTCTACAACCTCTCAAGACAGGGCCACCAACTTGTAGCCAAGTATTCAAACATGCAAGTCAATGGGGGGAATGTTCATATTCAAAGCCGAGCAGGGCACTTGGTATTCAAGTCTGATCACTCCTACTTAAAAGGTAGAGTCCACCTGTTCAAGGAGCCTGTTCCCATGTAACTTGTGCACAGGAATGGTTTTGAAATGACCCTGGGGAAATATTTAACTTTATCTTGTAGACTCAGTTTTTGCATACATAATGAAGATACCATGATGAGTTCTAGGACTTGATAGCTATATATCCTGGTCATAGGATAAGTTTCAGTGAAAACTAACTTTCTTTCTCTGCACTCCCTTTGTCTTTGTACTCTTTCAATCTAGGAGGTCCCCTTACTTTGTAATATTTCATTAGTATTTAAAATGAACCATCACAGACTAGATTGGACCAGGCTCTCCATTGTTGTGAACCGGGAAGTGGTAAGATGAAACTGATTGCATCTAGACAACCCATCTTTGCAAGAGTGTTTCTAACTCCTCTGTATCCTAGCAACTGGCCTAATACTCTACTTGAAGTCATCCTCAGATATGGTATTAAATCCCTCTCTGAATGCAACAGTGATGCCAGGCGAGGGAAACAATTTACAGAGGTGGGCACTGCTTTTCTCCTAAGAGACAGGCAGTTGGGGGAAAGGAAATTATTTCACATGTCATACTTGTGCCTGAGTTTCTGACATAATCATGGTAAGAACTATCATCAGAAGGGGCCATCACTACTGAAAACATGCCTCATCAGATTTGCAGTCTTAAAGAAGGGAGTGTAAAAATTATATTACACTAAGATCAGAAGTTTATAGTAGTCTTTTTTTTAATTCAAAATTTCCTCTGAAGACAGCAGCATGTTCAAATACAATGATTTAATCTAGTTTTATTAAATCTTTCTTAAAATATGCCTGCTGTGTTTGAGGCATTGAAATTAGGGTTACACATCCCAGATATATGAGGCATATTGTTTTGGGGACTCAGGGTAGAAATAGAGATAGACTTTGAATGGGTGACTTTCACTCAGAGCCAGTGTGAAGACATCAAATTCTAAGTAATGAGTAGAATCTGACAGAAAGAAGAAAAGACATCTCATGTAAAGAATACAGGTGAAGTTTAACTCCACTCATTAATAACATTATCTTGTCTAGACTTGGTGCACATTTATGATACACATTGTCCTTCTTTAGAACTAGACAACATGCCAAGATGATCAAGACAATGTCACTTAGCCAAATCAGATGGCAGTGCATTCTGCTAGCAAATATTTTCAAATACACAAGAAAGGAAAGCAATGGCATAATATATGACAGGCTCACAGGATCCCACACAAGAAAAGCCTTCAATAAACTCAAACTCAACTACTTGTAAGGTACATGACTTTGTATAATTCACTTAATCTATCTGAGAATTAATTTTCTTAGATGCAAAAGGGAGTTAATAATTTTTGGTATGTTCTACAAAGGGATTGCTATAAGAAAATAAATCAATTAAAACATTTAGAGAATCATGGATTATCTAAATACCAGACATTATTAGAGGTCCTGTTAACGTTAATATAAAAGGTATCTTTGTGGAAGCCTAGGATTTGTTGAATGAGCATGTTTTTCTGCCTTATATTCATACATTAGAGAAATAATGAAAGTTTCTTTCAGGTTTGTCTCTTATTTAAGTATTTATTCCTATGTGTCTGTAGGTCTTAAAGCCAAAGGGATAATAAGATTCTGGTGAAAACTTAGAAAATTATTTATGTATCACTGAATGTGAGAGATGAATGACAAGACATTTGAATGAAAATTGCTTTCTAAATGCTCTCTGAGGGAGATTAGCAGAGGAAATGTATTTTTTTAAATCAGTGCAGCATGTGTCTTTTAGCATGCACCTTAATATCTCATGCAGTCATCAGAGACCCTCAAAAACTTATTAGTTCTTGTGAAAAGTACATTGTCTTGGCCACTGTATGATGAGAAAGAGGAAACAAGAATGTGGTTAATGCAAGATGTTTATGTGTGTTCTTCACTTTCAGTTAAACATGCTCTAAGTCCAAACAAGACATTTGCTGTGTTACAAAGATGTTGTCTGAGGTTCTGCCAAAGTATTCCTCCATAAAAATAGTCACCACCATAAATGTGCGAAGTCATTCAAATAAATAACTTCTGTCAGAATCATTTATGCCAGTAATTCCAGTGAAGATCAAGATTCTGCCATATTGGGAAAGAAAAAATGCCGAGGACACTGCACTTATTTCTTGGTAAGGTAAGAACAGACTATATCTTTGAGCCATGCCAGGATAAATATTCCCACACTTCACTGTTTAGCTGACTGAGAGGGAAAACTGTGTACAAGTTCAGGACAAGGATTGCAACAGGATATACTGTTTCTTCCTACTTCTTTCTACTTCCTCTTCTGGCTACACCAAAAGGGAAAAAACACAGCAAATAGTTAAGAGGAAGATAGGAAGGCACATGTTGAGTTTGGATATTGATGAGCTATATTAATGGTATGTAGAAGAAGACGGGTATAGAGATAACAAGAGGGAACATTAGGAGAGACCAACAGCACATGTGATGTGGAGGTAGAAGACTCAGATGAGGCTGACAATGTCAAATCATTGGCAATAGTTTATCAATTCAGAGCGCTGGAGTTCATAAGTTAAACAATTTCAATATTTTTCTAATGACTAATAGTCTAGACTTCTGATTGTCTTCTCACTGAAATAAATTGACATGATAGCTCCTTAGATCATGAAAGAGTCACTGTGGGCAAGGTTAATATTCCATGTGTGTCATACATGACCCTTCCTGTTTCCCTTCTTCTTGCTCTCCTGTAACCCTATTTACTAAAATAACATCGCAGTTCTTATTTGTGCCCTCTCTAGTCTCTCTTTCAAAATTTAGAATAATCTGTTGTAATCATTTGCTCTGAGATAAACGTGAATGATAAGCATACATGTACAACTCCCTTCTTGTTGCGTTGTTTGCTTCATATTTCCTACAGGGAGATGTATGAATATATAAATAAAATGTCACACCTTGATATTTTGTTGAAATGTATCATTGGTTTCATGAGGACAGCTGAATATCTGGTGCACAGTACTTCAGAGTAGGAGTTTTGATTTTTGGCCAACTTAATTTTCCTGAGAGTCTTCACCACATGGAAAACCTATCTAGGCACACTGAGTGATGGCAACTACCACTTCATAGATAAATGGACAGATTTTCATAAAGTAAGATTCTTTACACTAGAAACAATTCAATATACTCTATTATCTTTGCTCTCATTTTCCAGTTCGTTTTGCCTGTGAGTACCAAAGTATGAGCTGAACCTTCCTTTTCTTTTTTTTCCTACAGAGCTGGAGATAAGACAGCTTTAGAATTGATAGTACAGAATCTTCCAAGATCAACCTCACATGTCTAAAAGAAAATCATAGAATTATATCACTTTCTTAATGTGTAATTTGAATCCATTTTTATAGAGAATAGATAGGTGTGGCAGTTTGGTTTTTTATTTTACTTATCATCCTTTCTTTCCTCTGATGATGTCTATTAGGAGAGTGATACATACATATAGTAATATTAGTTGAGAAGAAAAGTATCGGTTTATTCTTAGATGAACAGATTCTCAATAGACTACTTGGAAGGCTTTTTGGTTGGGATCTTGGCTTTCATCAGAAGTCTTGAACTGCAATTCTTTTGTTGTTGTTTTGAGACACCGTGTATCCCTGAATGGATTGGTACTCTCTGTGTAGAGCAGATAGGCCTTAAACTCAGAAGAGGTGTGCTTACCTCTGCCTTCAAGTGCTGAAATTAAAGGTATATGCTGCCATTTCCAGCTAAACAAGAATTCTTGATTCATCTTCATTCCCTTAGATTTAAGAGGGAAGACTGGTTACCTGAGAGGTGATGTGATTTGCCCTCCAACCAGAGAACCTAGGAAAGAATTAAGATGAGTATTTTGAAGTTGGTTTTTAGAGAGAAGCCTATCCTTGAGGGCTTACCAGTTTGCCCCTGAGAGGAAAGTACCAGAAAATGACAGTCTACTTATGAAAGGGGACACAGAAACCAGAAGCTGCTGTAATGCGTGAAGCATGTGCAGAGAGGTGGGAATGTGGACTGGGTTTGCATTTAACAGTAAAAGAGAAATAAACTACTTACATGCAAAATTCTTTCAGTGAACCAGATAATTGAAAATGAACTATTTTTATAGACAAAAGGAATGTAATAAGTTTAAGGAAAGATAGAATGAAAATGTTAGGAACACAGGGTAGACTGGTATGGAAGTTGCATTTTATAAAGAACAGCATACTTTATAGGGGGTCTATCCAGTTCAAAGTCACCAAGGATCAACTGAAAATAACTAAACTAGGCTGTAGTGCCCTGATGAGTTTACATAGTTTTCCTGCTTTAACTGTACCCTGCTACCTAGAGGAAACATTTCCTCAGTGTCTGTTAAATTTAAATTAATTAAACTGTACCTTTAAATGAGATTCAAGTGAAATAAAGGAAATAGTTAACAGGAAGAACGTAAGTGAGGTGTTGATCCCAGAAGATGGAGAAAACACTGTATTTCTTTTGTGCTACATGATACCTAGGCACCATTACACAAATGAGCGATAACACATTAAACAGAGGGAACACATTAAAGCAATTGAAAGGATGTTATTATGCTTGTAGAGAGGTGCTTACAAAAGTTTGTAGGTAACAGTAGTATATGTAATTATTGTACTTATACATTTCAAATCATTATTGTAGCAATAAGTAAAATTTATAGTAATGGGTAATTTCAGAGTCACTAATAAATATGTCTTCATTTTCCTCCTACCTTAACAAAATACGAACACTTATCAATTTCCTCTGAGAAATTTCTGTGCAATTAACAATCTGGTGTTAACTTTGAGCCTTTATGAAGGTTATATCTACTCATTTTTTTTTCCAAAGGAAAAAGTAGTTCTACTCTATACAGAGATGTCTGTGGAGAAACTAAATCTCCCATAGGCATCATTTGATTTTCAAAATGCTGTAATACCCAGACCACAATCCTAGACAGTATTAAAACAAATCACATGGTAGCAAGAATTATCATCAATAAAGGATTGTCAAGGCCACATTTAAGGCGAGCATATAGCATTGCTGAGAAGGGGTGCAGCTCAGGGAACATATGATCTGAAAGTTCAGGGGAGAAGTCTGCTAATGTATGGAAAAAAGAACAGGGAAAGATTGGTTGTCGTGTTTTAACTATAACCAGAGTATGGAAAAAAAATAAAAGGACTTCTCAGTAATTGAAGGGAAGACCTTAAGACAATCAAGGAAGATTAAGGCCTTTGTTTATAGTTGTATTTGCTTTAATTTATGGGCATTCCTGACTAATGGAAATGACATGGCTTCCAACAAGAAACTGGTTTGTTTACTTTTCGTAAAAAATACTTCAAAATGAACCAATACAAACATAGTTACTCTCCGATTCTCTCTTAATTCACATACATGCTCACCAATTCTCTTAATTCATACTACTAACACAGAAATATATCTTCTGTAAAAATATTATCGTCAGCATGAGCATATAGAATCTAGGTCTGCTCTACTTTACTTGTTACTTCAAATAATTAATTCAATACACATTTACTGAATATCTTTCATATATTTGCCCCATGATATCTGTTATTGAGGCAACAGTCAATTATTATATAAATAATTCTTCCTAAAATTTCTTCACCCACTGGGAAGTCAAGTGATAAAATGAAGAGTGTTAAGCATCAATGTGATGTTGGACCACATAGACAAAACTTCTTTGTGGTCTCCAGAATCATAATGGGTTCTCTGAGCATGAAGTGTAAATCAGAATAAGGTCAAGTACAAAGGAGAAGATAATTTATCTTATTTAAATACTACAAAATACTATGTTAAATGTTGCAATTGATATAATTATTAATGATTTTGTACCTACATGGATTTAGAAAGAATCACAGTAATATCTAAATGTACTGAATGTTTACTGTAGCACAAATATTAACTTATGTATCTGAATTGTACTTATTCTTTTCATCTACAAAACATATTTGTGATGTAGCTATTGTGATTTACAGTTATTGGTAATGTAACAGAGATGTTAAGTAACTTATATAGATCTTCTCACTGGGTAGGGGCTCATGAAATGTATGTAAGTCACCAGTCTGGCTCCAAACACATCAAACCTGAGAAATATTTTAATTTTAGAAAAGATCAGCACATATATTATAAAGTATGCAATTAACTGTGGTTAATTCTAATTCTAATACAAAGAATTCTAATTATTATAAAACAATATATATGAGAGCTTAACATCAAACTACAAGCTTAGTGATATTTTCAACTTTTCTTTTCAGATTCTCATCCTGCTGGACTTTTTGATCTCTGTAGTAAGTGGTGCACCAAATCTTTCCTTGTAGCAAGGTATTATTTCTTCTTGATTGAATGGATATTCATGATCTCTAGACACCTGCTATACAGTATATAAATATGAAAATTTGTGGAGAAAGCTGAAAACTCATGTTTATCTTGATAGAAATTCGTTTTCCTTTTTGCACAGAATGTGCTACACAGCTCCTGCTGTCCATTCCTACACATCCCTGAAAGCAGGTCTCAATCTTCAGGAAGAGCTGGAACATTGGTAGAGGTCATCTCAAAATAATGCTATGTGAAAAAAGGACGTTACTTTCACTGCCATGCGTCTTTTATGACTGTATGTCTGCCCCTGTGTGATCCTAGCTAACAGTGGATCACATGAATTTGAAATTTAGGCATAGCTATATCATAAAGATTGAATGATTTAACTTTTGGCTACAAAGACCAATAATGAGATCTTCCAATATAATTTTCAATTTTGTTGAATGCTTCCCCAACTCCTATCCTTAAACACCCTATGCTTCTAGAAATACACGTCATTTAGCTAAATCTAATCTCAGCAGAAAGCTTTGATGTTCTGTATCAAATGAAAACTAATTTAAACCATTGATGCTGCACATTAATATAAGCAATTACATTAAATACAAGCACCGTGAATATGTTAATTGCTTTCATTAAAAACTGATTTCCTTAATTACTTTCTAAGCAAATATTCTTTACTAAACTATTAAGTATTTTCAATACTTAAATTCAGTCTCTTATGGGGATGCCAATTTATGTTAAATAATTATTTTTAAAAATCTGGTTTTTTTTGCAGTTTAAAAAATATTTATAAAATTCTTAACTGGATACAACTTCAGAAGACTAGCCTGATTTTAACAATGTCATAATTTGTGTCTCTCATTTTTTTAAGTCTTTAATGACTAAGGCTTTTGAAGGGTTTGTCTTCAAAATAAATGAAAAGGTCTACTTTTAATTTTTTTTCATTAATTCTTTGGCACTTTTGTACAACATGCTTTGATCATACTCACATCTTCCTCCAGATCTTTTGAGATCCTTCCTCCCTTTCCCATATAAGCAACTTTGTGTCCTTTGGTTTTTAAAAAATTCCCCAAGACCAATTTGTGCTGCCCAAATATTCCTGTATGTCTACCCCTTCATTGGAGTGAAGTTGGCTTACCAAGGGTTATATTCTTAGAGAAAACATATTTTCCCTCTCTTAGTATTTAATAATTGCCAAAGCTCCACAGTTCCAGTTAGGATTTGACAATTTGCCTCTCCATAATGAAATTTGGTCTGGTTTGAGCTTGCACAGACCTTGTGCATATTGTCCCAACTGTTGTGAGCTCATATGTAACAGCTGTCTTGCTGGATCCTGAAAACACCATTTCTCTGCAGTCACCTGCCTCTTCTGACTGTTAGAGTATTTTCCTCCTCTTCTACAATGAAACCTGAGGCTTTCCAGGAGGGCTGCAGTGTAGCTATTCCTTCAGGACTGGACATTCTATGGTCTCTTATTTTCTGAAGCTTGGCCAGTTGTGTGTCTCTGTGTTCATCGAAATCTACTACAAATAGACATTTTTCTGATGAGGGTTCAGAGATGCAATAATGTGTGGGTATAATTGTGTCATTAGGATTCAGTGTAATATTATGTTCATTCAGCAAAATAGCAATAGGTTCTTGCCTGTGTCCTATTACCTGTCTAGTCACAGGGTTTTGGCTCAAAAATGGTGCCAGGTATGGGTTTCCTCTTATGGAGGGTGACTTTAATCCAGTAAGTAATCATTTCTGTCACTACTTCTAAAATGTTCATGCTAATATTACACAGTGGGTGTGTCTTGTCAAGACAGTCATTATTTTAGCTGGCAGTGTTCACAGATGGAAAATATTGATTTTACTTTTCTTCTTGCCCCCGGGGGCCCTTATAGGGCGATCACCACATAAAGGCATCCCAGGGAAAAGGTGAGTGTGCTGCCTACCGGACTCTCCAGCCTTCACTGTGAAGACAAACAGATGGACAGGGGTAATGTCTAGCATTATACGTTTTTACTATTTTGTCCCCTAGCTTATATACAGAACCAAATGGATGTTTCCACATGAGTCTACATGAACCAATCACATTAAAGGTCATCCTATTACATCACATAACATAAGCCTGGTAACATGATAATCATGCATTGGTCATAAGTATGGAAGTCTTGCTCACCCAATCATCTATACCCACAATCCGGCTTCAACTCCATCCCGGCATCTTCAGGCCTGCACCATCTTAGATATCTCCCACAAGTTACTTTCATTTTCCCAGTCACGAGGCATTTCTCATAAGCCTCCATTTCCCAGGTCCCCACATCTCCCCCTGTTTTATTTATTAAAGAACAGGGAGGGGGAGAAACTCTTGAGGGGAGAGACTGGTGAGGAGAGAGAGACCAACCTCTTGCCTACTGTTCATCAGCTGTGAAGCAAGAGAACAGGGATGGACTGGTGCTGTGCTCATCATCCTTTATGAGTGCTCATCACCCCTGAAAGGTCTCAAATGGCCTCATTAAGGCCCATGTTAATCAAAGAGTTGTGAGAGACCCCATTAGGGAAAACCTCCTTAATCATGTGAGCAAGTACTACCAGGTTATGACTTAGTGGTACATTTTGTTGGAAGTACCTCCAGTACTGATATAGCCCTAAAACCATTAAAGCATAAACAATAATTAACCCCATCAATGCCAGACTAGACAATGAAAACTATAAAGTCAATTGATTCTAGACATCTTGAAAGAAGGTGGTAGTAGGGACAATCAGAACCCTAGCATCATTAAATTTTACAACATCAGTAAGTAGCAATCTTAATATTTGAAAACACTTATCATTTCAAGACCCCTTCATATATGTAGACAAATTACCAATCATAACAGTAGGATTTACTCTATATTGAGGATTAACAAGGCGATCTCTTGTTGTTCCCCTGGCAAGATGATTGGCCAGGGCAAGTTGCTCCTGTTGTTGTGTCCCAGAGACATCATGGATGACCATCTGAAGGGGTTGAGCCATAGCAATGGTTAATGTCACCATCATAGCAGCTACAGTTGCAGCAGAGGCAGAATTGGGGACATCTGTCCAGCAGGGGTGGTCCACACTGGCCTTGAACTTGTGATCCTCTTGCCTCTGCCTCCTTCCATTTGCACCTGTGTGATTTGCAACCCTCCAATCAATAGCCAAACCAGGCACACCAGCATATGTAAAACAAGATGAAAAATAGTCTCTCAGGAGCTCTCTTTTTCAGTCCTGGAGCTTTTTGCTTTATGTGTTTCTTGTCTTGTGGGAACTTTGGCTTAATCTGGCCATGTGGTTTTGAAGCCACCTGAGAGCCTTTCTCTCCTTATTGGTCATTTGTTTCAGCCCATGTAGCAGCATCATCAGGTGCAAGAGATCTCCCACCCTGTGGGAAAAATTTAAGGTTCCTTGCAGGTACCCATATAGGGCTTGGTTCTCCTATTGGGAACACACATCCGAATCCTTGTCCCATGGTTATAAGCGGGTCAGGTCCCCTCCACAATCCTATGGCAGGATCTTTTCATTTTACCTGTATCTTTTTTATGATCTTGAATTCACCAATGTTTTTGGAAATGTGAAGGAGTCTCATTTTTGAAAAATTTAGAATATTTAAAGCAAACCATGCTAGCCCAAGCTCTTGATGTGGACTCATTCCCCCTTTTTGTTTTTGTAGTTGGCTTTTTAAGTTTTGGTGATGTCTCTCAACAATTGGTTGTCCCCTAGGATTATGGGGAATTCCTGTAGTATGTTTAATCTGCCACTGGTGAAAGAATTTTGAAGGGCCCTGCTAACAAAGCATGGTCCATTATCTGTTTTTACCTGATGAGGTAGGCCTAATGTGGCAAACATTGTAAAAAATGTCTGTGTGCACATTTAGCCCTTTTGCCTATATGGACAGTGGCCCAGCAGGTGTGAGAGAAAGTATCAATAGAGACAAATGTGTATTTAAGCTTTGCAAAGGAAGCATAGTGTGTCACGTCAGTCTGCCATAGTATATTAGGTTTTAAGCCACTAGGACTTACTCTCATCCGTTGTAAAGGAGGGACTTGTAGAAAAGGTAGGCAGCATTTACAAGTACAAACAATCTTTTTTAAATCTCCAGTCAGGATCTGGGGAAATCTTTTATCTCTCCAATTAAGGTGAGTTAGATCATGAAGACTATGTGCCTCCTGTAGAGTAGCAGCCTGGTCCCTAGATGAAGCTTTCTCATCAGCAAGGCAGTTTCCTAAGGACATCAGGCCAGGTAGCCCTTGATGGCCTCTGAGATGATATATATAACATTTACCCTGTCAAGCAGTAATGTTTGTGCTTGAATCATTAAAGGGGTGATGGGATTACTATCCAACTTTATATAGGATTGAGGTAGTCAGGAAAGCAAATTTACCACATATTGGCTGTCAAAAAATAAGTTCATAGATTGAGGGACCTTGGACAAAGCTAGGATGACTGCTGTCACGAGCACACCAAACTCCCCTCTGATTTCAGGGAGAGAAGGCTAAAAGATCATACGAGAGGCAGAGTTGATGAGGTTTTAGCATTTACTCCAATTAAGCATAAACAACAATAAATGCAGATGAACACAGCAATCATCACAGTAACTCCAGTTTTAGTAAGTCCTAAACTTAACCTTAACATAACCACATACTGAACCTGATCATTAGGCTTAGAGTCCGCAGGTAAGGACTCGGACGTGGTTGCCTTCTTTGTTGTGATAATGAGAGCTTGACCAGGAAGCAGGCTTGACCATGAAGTGGGCTTGACTGTATTATCTTGGGCATGATCTCTCTCTGGACTCAGTTTCTCCTGGGTCTCAGTCTCTGGTGGCAGTGGTGTGGTCCCTACTGAGGAATGGAGGACTTTTCTCTGAATTGTCAGTCAAATGGTGGTTAGTGGCTGTCATAGCAAAGCTATGCCATAATGCATGCCTTCCTGTTTCAAACTACACATATTTATATGTCTACCACCAGGGTTACACCTGGGTGGTAAGGTCTCCTTTGCACTCCAGCTGTCAACTATGCTAAGTTGCCTTCTGCTTATCTTAAAAGCATTACATCACTTCAACTTGCACTTCAAACTCAAACTATTGCTAACTCCTAAAGGCCATTGTAGGTGGCTGTTTTACAGGCTCCTTACAACTGCAAACAGTTCCTTAAACTGAGCTGAGCCCTCACAGGGATGTGTATATATCTTTGAGTCACCATCCTGAAATCTAACCAGAGCTGCCCCTTCTTTACTCCCATCCATAAACACATTGAGGGCCCCCATAACTGGTTTAAATTTGAATAATTGAGGACCCCTCCAATCCAGATTTTTTAAAGGAAAATAACCCATTTATATGACCCATAATGGCTGTTTATCTTTCCAAGAAATCCTTCAAGAGATAGGGCCACATGTCATTATTTCTTTGACCCCACTCAAAGTCTGCCAATCGATAAGGAACTACAATCTTGTCTGTTTTGCACCCATAATGGTGCAACATGATGTCCCTAGCCTTTATTATTAAATCAGCCACCTGGTCCAATGAGACATAGACCCTGGGCATACCTCCCAAAGCAGCATGAACCCATTGTAATGACTGACCCCTCTGAACAACCATGGACATAGCAGAGCAATGCTGAACAGGATTCATACAGAAGGTCTTTATGAGGCTCATAGTGAGCTAGTTCAGCTTTGTCAAGAAAGAGCCCAAGATATCCTGACCTAACAGGTTTGCATTGAATCCTGAAACAACCAAAAGTCTAACCCCCCCCCTTCCCCCAGAAACATCCACATCCTTTCACAGAAGCCAGTCCTGGCTTTCCTCTGACTGGGTGTTCCCTCCTACTCCTAAGATTGAGGGCCCTTGGGGCAAGTTTCCAGCTGTGAGGGACTTCCTCTTTTCTTAACATAGTCAGGTCAGCACCAGTATCTATCTATCGGGCAATGGAACCTCTTCCCTGTAATGGTAATGTACATTTTGGGCCTTATCCCCAAGACAATGGGCACTGTCCAATTCACCCTGGGTGCCTCATGGATATGCTTAGAGGGCCTCTGTGTGGAATTGCAACCAGGGTAGGGCCCTTTAGATAATTTAATTGCCCCTTGGGCTATTGATTTTCCTCCTTGGGCTAAAGGGGCTGGAGGTTGCCCTACCTCTAGTTTAAAGGTGGGGTGCAGGGCTGATGAGCCAACCTCTGCCAGACTGTCTCCACCCAAGGAGAACAAAGGGCTGATAGGTGTAGTAAGGTGTAGCCTTTCTCGCCTGGGGGCCTGTTCCCTTTTATCTTTAGTTTCCTCTTTCTTTTGTTTTACTCCCACATTCTCCCCAGGGTAATTTGCCAACATAGAGGTGGAGTCATTTGGTTTCCATTCATCCCTTGACCTCTCTGCAGTGAATTGGTCCCACTCTGGCTCAAAAGCAGGTTCCGAAATCAAGGTTCCCTCATCCTTTTGCTGTTGAAAACAGGCCTTAAAGGCCCATAGTATTGGGAATAATCCCAGAGGGAAATTTCCCTGCTCAATCTCTTGCTGTGCAGCAAGGCACGCAATTTGATCTCATGTCTTCCAACAAAACAAGTTTGTAGAATCTACCCTTGGCGCGGTTCATAGAACCACCTCCCAGAAACTGGTGGCTTGGATCTTGGAAAGTTCCAAACCTTTGCTTTTAAGCATATATTTCAGCACTTGAAGTGCAGGCTCCTTAGTTCTTTGTTTTTTGTTTTTTTTTAAATACTTTATTTTTTTTTCTTCAAGTTACATCTCAGTCACAAACCCTTCCCTATTCCCCCTTTCTATCCCGCCCTTCCACCCTCTTCCCCCCAGCAGTTTCCCCTTTCAGTCCAACAGATGGTTCCTTCTCTTATAACAGTAAATACTATACAAAACAACAGATATAAATATGCCACATTTATGAGAGTTAAATGGTCCAGTATACCTTCCCAATGTCCAGTTTATACATATTTGGCCCCTGACTTTAACATTCTACTATCTAACCATCTCCATGAGTTTAAAGGTCTATATCTGACTCAACATTCATACTAACTTGCAACACAATTTTAAGAGTATCTTCTTAGATCTATAACACCCTCTTGATTCCTAGACAACTCAAAATTTAACTATGAGACTCTAGCTGTCTATTCTTCAGCCACCTCAGAGACCTGAGAGGGATAAATATATCTGCTTATATAGGAAGTGCAGGGCCTGAAGCTTCCAAAACTAAGAAATGACATACCAGTGACTTAGTTTTTAAAGTTGCTTGCCCCATCCTTTTGGGGATCACTCACCTCGCTGACCATCCCTCCTGTCCCTTGTGTAAATGAGATTTTCTTTTCCTGCCTGATGTTCTCTTCCTGCCCCACATTCAGAAGCCAGTTATGCCACAGGGGCCCTTATAGGGCGATCACCACATAAGGGGGTCCCAGGGAAAAGGTGGGTGTGCTGCCCGCCTGACTCGACTCCAGCCTTCACTCCAAAGACAAACAGACAGGACAGGGGTAATGTCTAGCATTATTCATTTTTACTATTTTGTCCCCTAGTTTATATACAGAACAAAATGGGTGTTTCCACAGGAGACTACATGGGCCAATCATATTAAAGGTCATTCTATTATATCACATAACATAAGCCTGTTAACATGATAATCATGCATTGTCATGAGTTCGTAATTCTTGCTCACTCAATCAGCTATACCCACGATTGGGCTTCAACTCCTTCTTGGCATCTTCCAGCAGGCGCCATCTTAGACATCTCCCACAAGTTATTTACATTTTCCCAACCAACGAGGCATTTCTCATAAGCCTCCATATCCTGGTCCCCACATCTCCCACAGTATAAATGAGTCTGTTTTGCACTATGAAAGCTAGCCACAGGGATGAAATTTCCAAGTCAGCACAGCTTGTTATCTCTATGTACTATGTTCTCACGTATGTGGCATCTTCAGTAATTAGTTCTTACCATCAAGTGCTGGAGGGTAACCAAGAACAATGATAACATTTTGTAATGATTCGGGGGTCTGTAGGACCTCATTGACTACAAACTCTAAAAGAAATAACTTACTCCTACATTACGCTTGTTAGTTATTAGTCTCTGGTGTCTAGTAGGGGCATTGTAGTTACATTACAGGGTAACTCCATTTTAACCTAGTGTATGTGTGTGTGTGTGTGTGTGTGTGTGTGTGTGTGTGTCTGTATGTATGTATGTATGTAAACACACTTCCAGAATACTTCTACAGTAGCAGATTCCCATAAGATATTTTGAAAAGTCTTTAGTGGTATCTATTCTTTCCTGTGTTCCCTCTACTCTGCCTTCCCCTCTTCCATTCCAATTTCAACCTTCCTGTTTTATTATTACCTTTCAACTCTTTATACTAGTGCATCTCCTCACCCCATTGAAACCCACCTCCCCCCCAATATGGCTCCTCAGTACCTAAACTCCATAGGTATTCCAAATGAAACATACATATATGAAGATTCAAACTAAAATCCACAAATGAGACATATGATCTTTGTCTGTCTCTGTTTGGGCCACCTCACTCAAAATGACTGTTTCCAACTATATCAATTTATACATAAATTTCACAATTTCATTTCAGTTAAACATGCATATATCATTGAATAGTATCCTGTTGGGGTAGTGTTAAGCATTCTAAATGTTAATTAATTGGTCCTGCTTGTTGTCTGTTACTTACATTGACTCTGATTGGTTAAATAAAATGCCGAGGCATGAGATTGGGCAAAGAGAGAGAAAGGTGGGACTTCCTGGGATCAATGCATTCCAGCCAGCAGCAGGAAGAGGCATTCCAGCCAGAAGCAGCAGGAAGGAGGCACACACCATGTGTCAGAAAAAGGAACCTCATTCCACATGGCCAGGAACATCAACATATCGTGGAGAATGGCAGTCCAAGGGGACGTATGTATATATGCGGTCATAACTGGGTAATAGAATTAAGAGCTAGCTTAGATGGTCTAGGATTGCACAATTCAGGCCAAGGCTTGGTAAAATCCATGTGGTCTCTGTGTGCTCATTTCTAATGGCAGGATAAGGATTAAAGGCTGCTGAACAAGCAACAATAATCTAAATGCTGTTAAATAACTTATTAGCTATATGTTTCTTTACAGTATCCCATTTTATAAATATAACATCTTTTCATTATTCATGTATTAGCTGATGGGGATTTTGGATGTTTTCATTTCCTGTCTGTTGTGAATAGGTCAGTGATTAGAATGGATGAGCAGGTATCGCCATAGTAACACATATGGTCAAGGGTGGTATAGCTGGATCATGTGGTATATATCTATTATCAGCATTTTCAGGAATCTCTACAATGATTTCCATAGTGGCTGCACCAGTTAGCATTCCCATCATCAGTGAGTATGCATTCCCTATTTCCCACATCCATACCAGCATTTGTCATTATTATCATTATTATCATTATTATTATTATTATTATTATTATTATATCTTAACTACTCTGAATGGGTTAAGATGAATATCAAAGTGGTTTTCATGTGCACTTCCCTGATAGCTAAGGATGTTGAACAAAGACCCATCAAAACAGAAGATTATAGACCAATATCTCTGATCAATATCGATACAAAAATTCTCAATGAAATACTTGAAAATCATGAAAAATATTAAGTGTCACAATTAGGTCAGCTTCATCCTAGAAATGTAAGAATGGTCAACACATATAAGTCAATAAACATAATCCACCACATAAATAAGACCAAAGGTCAGAAACCACATGATCATTTTTTAGATTCAGGAAGAGTCTTTGACAAAAATTCAATATCCATTCATCATAAAAGTCCTGGAAAGAATAGGAATACAGAGACATATCTCAACATAATAAAGGCAATATACAAGAAGCTAACAACAGCCACATCATTCTTTTTTTATGTTTATCTATTACTTCAGGTTAGATCTCCATCGCAGTGCCCTCTTTCCACTCCTCCCAGTCCTACCCTCCCACCCTCTACCACCATCCCTTTCATCCCACTCCTCTGGAGTGGAGTGTCCCCACATATCAGTCCCCCACCCCAGTTTAGCAGTCATGTGAGGGCCAAGAGCCTCCTCATATACTGGGGGCCTACAAGGCAGCACCACTAGGGCAAAGTGTCTCATTGACAGGAACAAAGTCTATGTTCCTGTTCCCTTTGGTGCATTGGTTGTAGTATAATTATCCTGTACTATATGGCTAAAATTTGAGTATAAGTGAATAGATCCCATGTGCATCCTTCTGAGTCTGGGTTAGCTCACTCAGGATGAGCTTCTCTAGTTCCATCCATTTGGCTGAAAATTGAATGATTTCGTTGTTTCTGATAGCTGAGTAGTATTCCATTGTGGAGATGTACTACAGTTTTCAAATCCATTCTTCGGCTGAGGGACATCTGGGTTGTTTCCAGTTTCTAGCTATAACAAATAAGGCTGCTATGAACATAGATGAGGAAACATCCTTGGCCAACATCATTCTTAATGAGAAACACTCAAATATTTCCAATAGAAGCAGGAACAAGGATGTTCATTCTCCCCATTCCTGTTCAACAAAGTACTTTAAGTCTTAGCTAGAACAATAAGACAACTAAAGGAGATGGAACCAATGCAAATAGAAAAGGAAAAAACAAAAGAATTTTTGTTTTCAGATGATATGGTTCTACTCATAAAAGACCTTAGGCAGCCCACTAAAAAATTTCTGTAGTTAGTAAGCATATTCAGCAAGGCAACACGATACAAAATCAATACACAACAGTTAGTAGTCTTCCTATATGATAAACACATGATAAACACAAACTAGGAAGAATGTAGGGAACAATATCATTCAAAATACACTCAAAGAAAATCTTGGAATAGATCTAAAGAAGGAAGTAAAAGACTTGTAAGATGAAAATGATAAAATACTGAAAACAAGAAATCAAACAAGATACCATACAATGAAATATTTTGCTAAAAGCAATCTACAGATTCGATGCAATCCCTATAACAATTCTAATGAAGTTCTTCACAGAAACTGAAAAAAAAAGCTTAATTTTGTTATGTACAAAAGATCCCAGTTATCCAAAAACAATCCTGAACAGCAGAAAAATTTCTGGATGTACCAACCTTCCAGATTTCAAGGTGTATTACAGAGCTGTAATAACAAAAACAGGATATGATGCTGGCCTAAAAACAGACTCATTGGTCAACAAAATGGAACCGAGGGCTCACATACAAACACAAACTCCTCTAACTACCTGATATTTGACAAAGAGTCCAACAATACATAATGGAGGAAATACAGCATCTTCAAAAAATGATGCTGCCAAAACTAGATAACTACGTGGAAGAACAAAACTGGATCCTCATCTCCTACCCTGCACAAAACTGAATTCCAAGTGGACCAAAGACCTATATATACATAATACTCAATACTCTGAATCTGATAGAGGATAATGTATAGAATATATGCTTGAACTCATGTTCACAGGAAAGACTTTCTGAACAGGACTCCAGTAGCCAGGCAGTAAGATCAACAGTTAATAAATGGGACTCCAAGAAACTATGAAGTTTCATTACACCAAACAATACCATTATAAAAATGAAGAGGCAGCTCACTGGATGGGCCTAAATGTTTGAGCATACTGTATCTGACAGTAGATTAGCATCTAGGATATATGTAGAAATAATTAATTAAATTGTTTACCAGTATTTAGATTACTGTTAATTGGCTGGCAGCTGTTAATCATTAACCAGCCATTATAAATGAGCACACAGACACCACATGCATTTTGACAAGAGTTGGCCCAGATTGAAAAATCTTAGCCCATCTAAGCTATCTCTTGATTCTATTTCCCAAATACAACTCCATATATACATATGTCCCCTTGGACGGTTATTTTCCACATTAGGCTGATGTTCCAGGACACACGAAATGATGTTCTTTTCTCTATCCTATGGTGTTTGTCCTCCTTCCTGCTCTTTGCTGCTTGTCTTCAAGGCTTCTTCTACCCATCTACTGGAGGCTTCTTCTTCTGGCTACTCTAGGCTTCTGAAGCCCACACACCTTTGTCCTGCCTACCTCTGTCTTTTCCCAATCTCAGGCCTCAGCATTTATTTAACCAATCAGAGGCAATGTAAGTAATAGACAGCAAGCAGGACCAATTAATTAACATTTAGAATGGGTAACATTACTCCATCAGATATACAAATAATCCTTTCCCAAAATTAAACATGAAGAAAACAAACAACCCAATTAAAAAAAAAATGGGGGCGTGGAACTAAACAGTTCTCAAAAGAAGAAATACAAGTGGCTGAGAAACATTTTTAAGAAATTTCAGCACCTGTAGGAAAGGTCTCTTATTTACTTACAGGTGCTAAACAGATCGATCTGTGTTGAATGCTGCTAAACACTGAGGCGGTTCTCCAAGTTCATGGCAGGCTGAGAAGATGTAGCTGCTTTTCATTACCTCCAGGCTTTAGTGCATTCCTGACTAACTTTTTGAAATTTCTTGTCTTCTTTCTCAAGAGGATATTAATGAGGAATACCATATGCAGACTAAAATACAAAAAGGAAGAGTTAATACAACACCTGTTCCCCAAATATTACTTAGATTTAAAACTTCAACCACAAGTGTTTTAGGGTTATTTAGGTTTTTTTTTTTTTTGCTAACCTATTTTCACTTATAATTATAAGTGATAAAATTATGCTAGAATTGTCACAAGAGTGGAATGGTGGAATCAGGTTAATTAACATATCTGACACTTTAAATTCTTGTCATTTGTTTCTCTAGACTAAGTGACTCTGTGCTGGGGGACCGCAATCTTCTAGTTCACCCCACCATGCAGCCTCTACCAACCACCATCTTCCTGCTTCTAGAAATTCCATTTTAGATTATGTATGTAAAATGAGAACACGCATGGATTGTCTTTCTATGCTCAGTTTATGTCACTTGCAAAATGTCCTGTAGGTTTACCTGTATTTTCACAAATGATAGCATTTCCTTTGTATGTGTACGTATATGTGCAAGTGTGCATATGTGTGAGGATAACATTGCAGGCTGTTTAGCATCCATCTGGCTTGTTTTTTTAAGAAAGGGGCTTACACAGGGACCTGGGGCCCCTTGGCTGGCAAGTCCCAGGGATCTTCCTGATTCCAAATCCCCAGAACCAACCTAGAAATCTGGGCATGGTGATGCATGATTGAAATCACCACTGGGGAGATGGAAACAGGAACCGTTGTTTATAAGTCAAGCAATTAACTCTCAGAAGTGTCTTTCTATTCCAGAATTTCCTTTCCTTAAATGTGCAATAGCATTTCATTGTGCATATGCATATCCTATTTTCTTCATGGAAATTAAGGGTGACTCCACATCTTAGCTCTGATAATTAAGACTGGAATCAAAACAAACAGGCAACTATTTCTCCAGCATCCTGCTTTAGACACTTTGACATACATACCTAGTGGAATCTCTATTTTAAGTATTTTGAGGAACAGTCATAGTATTCACTAATAGAAATACTAATTTATATTCCCACCAACAAAGGTAGAGGGGTTTTCTCTTTTCCATATCCTTATCAGCAACTACCATTCACCTTTTGATACTAACCACTTTGAAAGCTGTCTGGTGATATTTTCTGATTTTATTTGGCATTTCCCAATGATTAGTCATCTGGAACACATTGTCATGTGTTGACTATTTGTATATTTTCTTTCAACAGAGAAAGTCTTTTTGACCCTTTCTTCAGTTTATAATCAGCCATGCATTAAGTCCTTAGTCCATTTTTGACTTGATTTTTGTGTATGATATACCCTCAAGGCATCTTTTCTGTTTTCCCAGTGTAGTCTCAGATTCCTCTGGAATGGCACTGATTCTTTGATAATTACCATCCATTTCTTAACCAACCCTGTCTTCGACGTTGACATCATTCAAGTTCCTTTGGCTGATGAACTGCAGATTTTACATGCCTTTTTTTCTCCACTCGTTGGCTTTTTTTCTCATCGTAAATGTAAGGATACAAGCGATTACTATGCTGATGCATCCTAAAAATTGTATTGAAATGTCCTCTGAGAAACAGATTACATAATTATTTCAGTTAATCTATTACTTTGAAATTCAGTCTTAATCAAAATTTCAGGGCATAAGCATAATGCAGCCAGAATCTTTGCTGGAATGCCACACTAATGGCCTCTGATAAAGTTCTGATAAAGTCCTTGTTCCCCTCTGAAACCTCATGAGCCTGACCTTTACTGTCCACATTCCCATTTCCTTCTGGTCTTTGACATTATCATCAGAATGTCTCATTAAGTCTTTTTTAAAACATTCTAAGTCTTCTTTAACCCGTAACTCTAACCTCTTCCTCATTCTCCACTCAAACCATTTCTAACAATTTGCAAACCACATGGGTTTATTACAGCAGCAACCACACTTCTTGGTACCAATTTTCTGAATTAGTCACTTTTCTCATCTCTAGAACAAAATGTCTGTTAGAAATAAGTTAAGGAAAGGAGGATTTGTTTTTGGCTCATGATTTGAGATCATGGTGACAGGACATGACAGTGGGCACATGGAGCATTGGCTACATTGTGGCTACAGGTAAGAAGCAAAGAGAGATAAATACTGCTGCTTCAGCTAACTTCCTTTTTCTCTTTTATTCATCTGGGGACACATCCCATGGGATAATGTCATCCTCATTCAGGTTATATCTTCCCTCCTCGATGAAACTTCTCTGGAATCCCCCTTTCAGATATGCCCAGAGATATGTTCTCTATGTAATTCTAAATCCAATGAAATTGACAGTGAAGATTTTAATCATAACAATCACTATTACATTTTCTGTAGTTTCAGTAGGACTATATGTTGGGTTGTGAGATTGGAATGGTGTCATTGCTTAGTATGGTCTGGGTTAGATGCTTTTCTCAGTAGAAAGGCACTGCTCAGACTGAGGCATATTTTGCCTTGGAAACTTTTGTATAGAACGTGAGGCTGATATAAGTTGCCATTTGAACTCTTAGGTAGAACTTGTCTATCTTGTATGCTGAGACTAAGTTATGGTGAGTATCTCCCTCCTCCCTCCAGCTCCAGCTATATATTGGACTAGTTTTGAACTCAATCTAAGCCAACACTATAAATGCTTTGGTGTTGTAACCCTCTCCCCTGCATTTTACACAAATAAGCTTGGTTATCTCTTCCTATGGTGAGGTAGGGGAATTTATAAGGCTATAGTGGCCAATCATCCAAGATTCAAGCTAGATGAAGAGATATATTCCCACTGTGCTTCTAGGAATGAGCAGCTCTTCTCTATGGATGCTTTGAAGGATAAAGAATATATATGTATATCGTTTGTGTGTGTGTGTGTGTGTGTGTGTGTGTGTATGTGTGTGTGTGTTCCGAAGACATTGTCTGGGACTCTTTCTATCATGTGAGTTGCAGAGATTGAACTCAGGTCATCAAGGTTGGGTGCAAGTGCCCTTCCCTGCTGAGTCATCTCCTTGGCCTGACAGGTAATATTGTTTTGTGCCACTTAGTTACAGTATTGACAGCATTCTTGAGATGGAGGTCCAATCTAGTCTCATCATTGGTGCTGTCCTGGCAGAAATCTGATGAAACTGGCGCTTTCGGATGGAAACTGTCTCAGAATCTTTTCCATTCAATTTTTTTAGAAGTGTCTTCTTTGGTTTTAGAAAGCTCCTTGCTTTTTCAGAGCACAATGGGTGAGACAGATTCACGGTGAGAGCAAGAAATTAGGTGGGAATGTGTGCTTGTGTGTGACTGCGGGTGGGGAGGGGAAGAAGAGGGTGTCTAATGCTTGACTCAGGGAGAATTTTAAAGGTGAGTGCTGTTTACCATCTGTCTTCTCCCTGTGTCACCAGTTTCCTGATCTAATTATACATGCTGTAGAAAAATTTAATGGAATATGCAAGCAATTCACTACGTATCTATTTTCTATTTTCTCCTTTGACCGAGTATCTCTATATTTGATGAATGCAGTTTGCCAAATTGCAGTTTCAGATTGGAGCCACTTCTCAGTTTTCTTTTTCTTTTTTTTAAATAGTTTAGAATTGATATTTTTGCATTTAAATAGATTTCTGTAGGCTCTAAGAATATGTATTCTTAAATTCTAACTATTTTATGAGTTTCTGGTATATTGGGTGTGTGTTTGATGTTCTTGTTAATAATACTAAGGATGAAATTTACCTTAAGATAGATCTCCCTCTCCACAGTCACACTATTTTCCTTTGCTAGGAGCTGTCAAATCACACACACTATGGTAATTTTACTGCAATAGGAAATTTGGCCCTTGCCTTTCTCATACTTTTCTTTGTTCTCTTATGCGGTTAGTTGCTTTTGGTTTTCCTTCCTAAATTCTGAATGTGTATTAGCTAACAAATCACAGTTAACAGTCTTAGTTGTTTTCTACTATAGTTGAGTTCTGCTTTACAGTTTAGCAAAGCCTTCATTTGTTCATAAGACAACAAATAAAAAGTGGATGAATCAAATCAGTTTGTGTTAAGCGTTCTCTTAATTGCTAATGTATGTCTTTACATATAAAATGAAGCTGGTGATGGAGTTGCTAAAGCTATGTAAGATACTTATCACTGTGGCTGACAATTTAAAACTAGCTTCATCAAGATAGAAAAAAAGCTGGAATTAGTGTACCTTTCTCATATTTGAGTTTTTCTATACCTAGTGTTTCCTTTGTTATAGACTGTACCACTCGAGGCTTTTTTATTAGGTGTAGCTGGGTGATGAATAATGATACAACTGCATTTTTATAAGTGCATTAATTAGTGATGAGAAATAGGGACATTCTCAATTGGGCTACCTTTTACATAAAAATTACAGGAGGTTATCTTGCAGGAAATTCTGCTCATAGCTTTGACTAAAATTACTTAAAACCCAAGCAAATTTTACTAACAAAACTTAGGGTTCAGAAACAATAACTAAATTCAGTACAATTTTTTTTTGTGTGTGTTACTTTTTTGTGGTACCTTTATTGGTTAATTTTCTGTTATAATACCTGATGTCCAGAATTAAAAACAAATGAGTTTTGCTCAGAGTCTTGGAGTAAGATAAGGCCTCTGGAGAGAGTGATTCCCACTCCTTGGTTGTATCCCAATATTGCAGAGACGTGGGAATGAAATGACTATTTATGTACATAGACTCTTGATGGGCATGATGGCTTAAGTCTTTAACCCCAGCACTTAGGAAGCAGAGGCAGGCAGATCTTTAAGTTCCAGGACAGCCTGGTCTACAGAGAAAGTCCAGGACAGCCAGAGTTACACAGAGAAACCCTGTCTAGAAAAGCAAAAAAATCCAAAACTAACAACAACAATGAATTATACTCTCTTGAAAACTCTAATGACTAATTTTGACTGTCAAGTTGGCCTAACTGAACAGGGGGAACCACAATTGGAGAACTACCTACATCAGATTTATCTGTGCTGTATCTTTGTGTGCACTTACAGGGGTCCAACCCACAACGGGTAGTACCATCCTGAACATGAGAGTCTGACTGTTTAAGACAGGCAGTTGAACATAAGCCTGGAAACCAGCCAATAAGCTATGTTTCTCCATGGTCTCTGCTTCAAATTCTTGTCTCGTGTTCCTGCTCTGAGCTGCCACAGTGATGGGACTATCATCTAGAAGTATAAAATATAATATATCCTTTCCTCCACATGTTGCTTTTAGTCATAGTGTTTATCACACCAGCAGAAGTCAAATTAGCACAAAACCCCAATGACTACATTAATATCTTTAAAGAATAATGTCTTCAGTGCTGTAATTATCTTATAACGGTTTCCATCTTTCACTTCTTTCACAATCCCTAAACATTGACATGCTGGGGATCAAGCTTCTAGCACATGAAAGTTTGAAGAACACATCACTTTCCAATCAGATCAGCAAATTCACTGCATATATTCCTGTTCTTGCTGTTCCTAGAAAGACTTGCTTTTCTCCTAGGTAGTTCTCGGGTGGTGAATAAAGGTAACTGGGTGTGGTGGATTCTCCATAACTATTTCCCACATGATAGGATAGGTCAGTGTGAATAAGATAAACATGCAATTCAGACACACTTCATTTCTTCAAATCTTCCAATTAAAAACATGTAGGTGTTTAGAAAGGTCAAAATTCACAAACTTTTTGAGATCTTTGAATAGCTTGGATATGTTGGTAATACACACTGAGAAATGCCATGAACATGCTAAGCAAGCTTGCTACCACTAGTGTACCCTAGAGATTCCAATACTTTATTAAAGAGACAACAATGCTGTTTCCTTACCCATGATTTGAGCTATGTTATTTGAAATAGTGGAGACATTTTATTAGAAAGCTTTCTTAGAATGAATATAAGAACTTAAAAAAACCCTCCACATTATATTTTTATAGTTATTATTTATAGTTCTGACTTTATTAGATATGCTTTGTAGGGACCTGTTTCTGAGAACCAGGACAGAAAAGCAATCAACTACCTCTCTCAAATCCAGATGCTTAGAATATCAGTAGATGGCTGGTAAGTTCAGAAGTGATAGGTCTGTGAAGTTTCCTGGTGTCTGATACAGTAGAGAAGGTCAGAACGGCATTCCTAAATGGCGTCTAGTCATAGCTCAGGCATAGGCAAAGAGGGCAGGAATTTCACATTCAAGCACAGTACAGTGGAAGAAAATTCTCCCTGTACAATGGAAATAACCTTGAAATACTCGCATAACTCAAATAACTTGAATACTCTCATCATTGAGAAAAGCAGAAAGAGCCAAATCCCATAATATGGCAAAGCCGTGAAGCCTGGCCTTGCATAATATTTTCAATTTCATAGCGTCTAGCCGAAGGGCATCTATATGGTCACTTCATATCCTGAGCAGTCCATTAATCATTGTCATTGTGAATTTAAATTAATGCCTTAGGTATATTTACAGAAAAAGATTTTAAATATAACTAACTTGTGAGCAGTTAACTTTTACACCAACAAAATTTCTAAAATTATTTAAGGTTTTATCCTATTGCATGGTTAGGCTCCATTTCAGTTGCAAAATACATGTCAAGTTGAAAGGTGTGAAATTTTCATTTAAGCTGCTACTATCAATTACATACCAAAAATATATGGTCACTTTCTGAGTCATAGCAAATATTCAGGTACCAAGTTAACTCCTTGGAAGGACACTTTCAGAAGATACTAGAAATCAGCTGTCACACTGAAGGGGTGCTTGGAAAGTCCAAAATACAGATGGATGCTTTATGCAATTATTCCACAAAAGGGTTGGGTAATATAGTGGAAATGGATTATAAATGGACTCACACCATGTTGAGCTTGAGATTTAATTTGACTTTTTTAACCTTGGGAAATATTTAGTGTACTGGAAATTTACTTTCTGGAAAAAAATGCTTTGAGATTAGCTATTCTACACAACTGTAGGGTAATGCCTCTCCTCTTTTTAAAAAATTTAATTAATATATTTTTTCATTTTAACATCCCACTCACAGCCCCCTCCCTCCTCTCCTCCCAATCTTACCCTCCCATCCTCGGCCCCCAGTCTCTTTTCCCCTTCTTCTCCGAGAAGGTACCTTGCCCCACCAACCTGTTCTAGTACTTCATGTCTCATTAGAACTAACCACAACCTCTTCTACTGAAGCCAGTCAATGAAATCCAGCTGGGGGAAAAGTATCCAACTGTAGGCAACAGAATAGGTGACAGGAATACACCTGGCTCCAATCAGTAGGGGACCTACATAAAGACCAAACTGTCCCTCAGCTCTATGAATGTAGGAGGACTGAGTTTGGTCCAGCATGCTCTTTGGTTGATGGTTCAGTCTCTGTGAGCCCCCTTGAAGTGCCTCTCCTCTTTTACTTATTCCAGGAGAAGAGATGCATTATTTAACATCAGTCAGATTTGAGGATACATGCTGCACTGCATTTTAAGGGAATAACTATGCTTTAAGATGCTATTACATAAGTGTGACTTTCTTCTATGCAGTCGCTCAACAAGAACAACAGTAAAAACCAGTAGCCTGATATTTTATCCAATATGGCCGATGGAAGAGCAGGGCTTCTGAGACTATTAGGACTCAGGTTAGTTGTCATTGTTTTTAGCTCAAATGTGTTGCCCTTAGTTAGAAAAACCAGATCTCTTGGTTAAAACCTGCACATATTTGGATTATTCATTTTTAGCTAAAAATTACTTAGAGTTAAGAAGTATAGGTTATAAGAGTAATGTCAGACCATCTTATGTTTTCTGCAGTGGAATGAGTCTGCCAGTCCCAAATCAATTAATAAAAGTCTGTGTCATTAAGATTTATTTTAAAATTGTTTTTAAAACATAAATTCATTTGTGTTATGTATCTGTGAGTGTATACCACATGTGTGTGTGTGTCTACAGAGCCTAAAGAAGCTATTGGAATTTGTGCAGCTGGAGTTGTAGGTAGTTAAGAGCTTCCCAATAAGGGTGGTGAGAATTGAAGTCAGATCCATTTGAAGCACAGTGGGTCCTCTGAATTGCTGAGCCATCTCTGCAGCCCTGAATCTATGTCTTTAAATCTATTAGGTATTTTCCATTGTTGTTTGCAAATAAATGATTGAGGAGTGTGATGGTTAATACCCATTTTCAGCTCGACAGGATTGACAGTCACCCTGCAGACAAACCTTTGGGTGTATCTGTGAGGGTGTGTGCACAGAGGTTCAATTCAGTGGCATGATCTGGCTAGAATGGGGGTAGCACTACCCATGGGCTGGTATCTAACCAAATGAAGAAAAAAGTGAGTGGAACACAGCGATTCATTTCTCTGCTTTCCGTGAACAGCCATCTCAGACAGCTTTTACCGTATCTCCCCTGTCATGTTGGACTGCTCGCCTGAACTAGAGTAAAATGAATCCTTAAGTTTCCTTTATCAGGTGTTTTGTCATGGCAGTCAAAGATTCACAAACAAAGGAAATTTATGGAAAGAAGATAGTACAAATGGGAGAAAGATTCCATTTTTTCCTGGATGTTCTGGACAAATGTAAAGTTGTACATCTGTTAAATTCCCACTTTTTCATTCATACAATATATGTGGTGGGTACTTGCCTTTATTTATGTCTAATATTACTTGTTACTTCTATAACTTATTGATATCATTGTCTTAATATTTATTTATTTACTTACTTCAGGGAATTTTGAAGAAATGTATATTATTCAAGTAGTTTTGTGACAAATTATGTTACAGTGGCTCTTACAAAAAATTCTCCCACAGACCTTCTTGGCATTTTCTTTTCACTTTACAACCATAATGTTGTATGTTTCATGTTGTGATGATCTTCCCATTGGTTACTTCCAAAAGACTTAATGTTTTGGCTGAGATACAGTTCTCTCTTGCTGTACCTTCTGGAAATATCACAGACATCTTCACATGGCCAAAACCAAATTTATTTTACTATGACCTACATTTATTGCCCTTCTTGCTCAACAAAAATCAGTGAAAAGTGTTACCAACCTTGCTTTCTATTGTGACCCATGTTGACACACTCTGTTCTACTTTGTATTGTTCTTCTCCCTCTTCTCCTTATACATCTATTCATATCGAATCAAAAGTTGTCAATTTTCAGACCACACCTTCTCAAGCTTGTCTCTGACTCAAGCCACTCCTTTTCCTGGCTCTTTTTAATTCTAAATCTTCATTGACTGTTGCATTGACTATTACAAGAAACTATATAGTCTACTTCTAGTCTCTTGCCATGCCAACATTCCCTCCACTTTTCTCATCAGTTATTTTCCCTAGAAGAGGCAAGAATGTTTCTTATTATCTTTTCTAGTTTCCCATCATCTCCTTAATTGCAAAAAGTGCATATGGTCTTATGTATAACTAAATTATGTGTCAATTACTGAGTCTTCTGGTCTCATGTCCCTTATATTTGTATCAGTCATTGATGAATCCAGACATGACATTTCCACATGCTAGTATAACTTTTGAAGATTGTTGATTTCTTTCAAGACTTTTCCTTTCCTCATGTGAAAATTTATGTTCATCATTCAAGTGCCAACTTCATTTTCTCATTGTTTAGCCCTTATCATTCCCTAGTTGTACATACTTGTTGGATACTGTGTGAATTTATACCACCACACTATAAATTTTTTTCTGATGTCAGTCTGTCAATGATACCTTCAGATATTTAATTAAGTATGGATCTCTAATTATGTTCACAATGTTTGTTACATAGCAGAGGACAAAGAATTACTTTGTTGATTAATAGTTAGCAAAGAACTTTGGCAATTTTCATTAATATTTTTTACATGAGCAACTTGAAACTTTCACCCTCAATTCTCCACATTCCAATACCCAGCTCACTATCCTTCTGCCTCAGATTTCCAAGTGCTAGATGTACAGACTTGTGCCAGCATGCCCAGCTCTGGATGGACAGAATCTCAGCATTGTCGTTGTAGGGGAAAATATTAATGCTGAATTCCCTTATAGTGGCAAAGACTCTCATCAAACACTGGTGCTATTAGAAAGCATTTTAGTAGCAAATGTATCTGATTTTTGAATAACAAAAATGTTTTGTTCAGATGGTAAAGTTGCATCTTCACGATAGAACTGACCGGACTTTGGTGAAAGGATCCTAATTAATCTAATTGATTAATTAAATCCAAGCTTAAGGGTAATTTTTCTACCCAAGCCTGCTAATTGTTTATCAGTGCACATGATTCACAGTCTGCTTTATCTGTGAGTTCCTTCTGGAGTTCTCTAAAGATAGCCAAAGAGGAAACATCTGAGCACTTCCGCACTGCTGGGTCTACATCCTCTGCCACCAAGCCTGCTTCTGTCTGTCTGTCTGTCTTGTTTTTTCATGTTTGAGGTGACATGAAGCTGTATTCTGTCCAGTATCTATCAGGGCATGCAAGCTTTGGGCACAAAAATATATGTTCAACCTCCTTGGGTCAACAAAACAAAGGAAGAAATAATTACCTATATTCTATTCTGTTGGTTTTAACTTTTCATACAGCTAAAAATTCCTGTGTTTGGGTATGGCCCAAACACAGAATGAGTGTTTGAAATGGGAGGCAGCTAACCAATTTATTGCTGCAAATTTTACCTACTATGAGCTATAGCCCATGATGGCATATCAAGAATGTTGAAAGTCTTTACTTTATCGTATAGCTTTCTGACCAATTCAGGGTCCAAGAATGCTCTTATAGCTTATTTTTAAGTAGGCAGTGATAGACACTTTGAGGGATGCTTACTGAAACTTGTCTTATGAACATTTTAAGCTCTCTTAGAATTCACCTTCTTTCCTAAATTTCTAACTCCTTCTCTACTCCCAACAATTCTACCGACATGAAGTTCAGGGACAGCACTAATCTCTATGGATAGAAATCAGAATAGCCACAGCATCTATGTTTTAAAATATGATAATATTTTTAGTATTCTTTGAGAATTTCATACATTCATGCAATGTATTTTGATCATATTTATTACTACTATTTTCTCCCAACTCTTCCCAAACACATCCCACTTCCTATACCTCTTCCAACTTCAGATCTTCATTTAATTATTAATTATTATTTCCTGTTTTTCTCCTTCATCTTCTTTTTACTTCTCTTCTTCTTGGTAACCCACTGAGTCCAATTAGTACTGCTTGTATACCAGTGGATGTACACCCTACCCATAGAATCATGGTTGACTTCGAAGGGGCACATCACTAAAGAAAACTGATTCTTTTTCCTGTAGTAGGCACCAAATGTCAATATCTCTTCAGCTAGAGGTGAGGGCTTATGAGCCCTCACTCCTATCTTTGTGGAATTTTGACTAGATTGATCTTGTGCTGGCAACAACAGCTGCTGGGAGTTTAATAGTGAAGCAGTCCAATCATGTCCAGAGAACACTATTTTGCTTAGTTCCTTCCTGATTTCTGGGTTTATATTTTTTAAACACCTTCTTCCAAGATGGTCCTTGAACCTTGGGTCAGATGTTTCAGATATCTAATTATGGGTGAGTACGTAACTGATATTTTGTGGTTGTTAATTTTAGTGTCAACCTGACACAGCTAAAGTAATTTGGGGAGATGGAATATCAACTGAGGAAATGTCCTCACTGTGGGTGATGCTGTCCCTGCTCTGTTGGTTCTGGGTGTTATAAGAAAGCAGGATGAACAAGTCAAGAGGCATCTGCCCATAACTGTTCTACCATGATCTCTGCATTCGTTTTGACTTCCAGGTTCCTGCCTTGAGTTCCTGCATGACTTTCTTGGATGATACACTTAGAAGATATAAGGTGAAATCAGCCCCTTTCTCCTCAAGTTGCTTTTGGCCATGGTGTTTCATCACAGCCATAGAATCTCTAAGACACATTTACTCTCTGTATTTTGACTAATTGTGAGGGTTTATAGTAATCACTGTCTATTGCATAATAAAACGTCTTTGATGAGGTCTGAACGTTGCACTTATTTGTGAGTAGAGATAAATGAATTTAGATGATAGTTTGATTCTATATCCATTTATCAAGATAATAGTAATAAGTTAACCTCTAAGGTCTGGGAGCTCCCCATCCATGGGTCCTTGGTCAGATTTACTGTGTCAAGCATGTGTTTCTTCCTGTGGAACAGACTTTAAAACCTATCAAAAAGCAGTTAATTATTCTCGAAACATTTGTGTCATTAGTACATGCAAGGGAATATCTTGCCACAGCTGGGTAAGCCTGTTGATTAGTCCTCCTCCCCCACCCCAGAAGACTGCATAGCACCTTCTGAAACTATGAAAACTACCTGAATGTAGGAAGTTTTCCAGTCAATATCAATTTGATTTCTCCACGTTCTTTGACTTATGTATGCTGTTTCTTCAGCAATAGGGTCTTATTATCAGGCTCTTGTGGACAATCAAGAACGATGACAATGGCTCATTTTGATTTAGGTGTCTCTAGTACATCCCTGCCAAAAATTTAGGGTAAGTTATGCTTTTATTTGACCTATTATTTGGAAACCTGTAGCTTCTGAGAGGAACATAAATACCTGTGTATGGCAACTCCAGTTAAACTCACTTACATATATATATCTATATCAATTGGGATATATATATATATATATATATATGAAACTTTCAAAATAGTAGGTGTTCATATACACTTTCAAAATTCTTTGCTTTGCTTAAAATATTTCTTCCTCTGCCCCCCCCTCATCTTCCCTACATGAAACTGCTTCTTCATTGTTTGATTTAGTGAATAAACCAAACTAAGCCCCTCTCCTTGGCCTATAACCTTCCAGGCATGGGTTTTTGACTGGGTTTTATAGCACGAGGCATGTGAGTCTCCAATGGAGTAAGCCTCAAATCTAATCTGAGAGCTATTGGTTACTTCCATAACAATCATTTCACTATTGCACAAGTGGGCATATACTACTTTTCAGGCTGATGTTATAGTTTACAGGGTTCACATTTGGGTAGTATTGTTGATGCCCTGTATCTCCCAACAGCCCGCATAACACCTTTGTCATTGTGAACACTAAAGAACGTGGAGGAAGTTTCCAGTATTGTTCCAGCTTCTAATCAGGGTATGTGGTGTCTTCAGCACTAGGGTGTTATTATCTGATTTTGATGTGCATCCAAGAGAAGTAGTAGGAACTTAGATTACTTTAGGAGAGTCTCTTTGGATTCCTTAACCAACAACTCGTAAGGAGAAATCCCAGACCTGAAACCTGAATTTTGGCTTACTAACCTTTGTCTTCTAGGAACATCATTATCTAGATTTAGAATTTCCACTATTACTCTTTCTGTTTTGTATTTCTTAGATATATGAAAATGTCTAAGACTTTCCACAAGAAACCCTGAAGCATGGAATAGTTTCTATAAATTAAAAGGTTGGTTTTCTGGCATGGTGCCACTGATCTATAAGCCCAGCATGAGGAGGCTGTAGCAGGAGAATAGTTTGATGCCAGTGTGAGTTGTGTATGAGTTTGAGAGCTACATGGTGAGACTGTCTCAAACACAGAAAATAAGCAAGTAAACACATACATTCCAACTTGTTTCTCTTTTTCTTTTTCTTTTTGGTTTTTTGAGACAGGGTTTCTCTGTGTAACAGCTCTGGCTGTCTTGGACTTGCTTTGCAGACAAGGCTGGCCTCAAACTCACAGTGATCTGCCTGCCTCTGCCTCCCAAGTGCTGGGATTAAAGGCATGCACCACCACGCCCGGTTTGTTTCTTAAAGAATCAATCACTACTACATTTAGTGATTAAAAATCATGTTGTTATCAGGTTGAAATACTCCTTGAGATACCTGTGTGATTGAAAAAAAGTGGTATTTCTTCTTGGGTTATTTATGCAGTAGATTCCTCTGTCCAATTCATGGAATAAGCACAGACAGCAAACACAGTTTATGTTGCAGCCATGTCTTGGACAGTTATCTTTTTATTTTATAAGTTCAGCATTATAAAAATACTTTTCCTCTATTTCTTCCTGTATCATTTTACTGCATAGTTACCAATTTGCTGAAGAAGTAGTTTTATAAGAATCCTGTTTTGCAAAGTACCATTTTCCTTAACTTAAGGTTATATATGTTCTGAAATATAAAGTAAAATCTCTGAAAACACTATTTTGATAGGCATAAGCTCCATTTGAAATGTATTTATGATTTAGCAAGGAGGTGGAAACCTTATTCTTCATGGTCACCTGATGTACAACATGACTGAAGACAAAGGCAGCTAAAAGAAAAGTGACCCATAGCTGTTGAAAACATATTTATAATATTACCTTTAAAATTGTGTACAGAAAATTTATTTGAACAACTTTGTTGTTAGTTCACTTACTAATTTTTTGTATAAGTCTTGATTTTATTCAATAGTAAATCAAGAATAGGAATCCTATTTACTTCAAGTACATGTTGTATAAATTTTAGCTCTTAATATTTATTACAAAGGCATTGGTGTATGCATAGCCACACATGGGTGGCACACACACACACACACACACACACACACACACACACACACACAATCTTTAGAAGGCTGATATATGAAGATCACTGAATTCTAAGAGTTCAAAATGAGCCTGGGTAGCAGTGGGAATCTGATTCAGACAAACAACAATGGCAAAAATAAATGTCTGTGCTACATTCTACTAAAGGCATCATTATACCCTTCAAATTCCTTGTGACTTTTCAAGAAGTCTGCAGACTTAATACATCTTTGCAATCAAAACATACAACATATTTCAAATTAATAATCTAAAAATAATACTTAAAATATAGTGTATTAAGTGAACAACAATGAGCATCCAAAATTAAACAATATGATTTATTAATTTTAAAGCCAATATCATTGAAACGCATTGTATAGTTGAGTTTATTCATTAAAGCAATTTGATGCTTAGAGTAATATTGAGCAGAAAGGGTCGAGTACAATGCCCTGGACTCACGCTTAACCTCTGTGCACACTTACATACATGCATTTAATTTTTTATTTAATTCTTTTATTTCTATGTGTCTTTTATTTGCTCCTTTATATGTATGCTGTGTGTGTGTGTGTGTGTGTGTGTGTGTGTGTGTGTGTGTGTGTGT
>CAJQZJ010015786.1:196853-211699 GCA_907164525.1 Lophiomys imhausi | reverse complement strand
TGCCCATGAAGCTCAGAACAAGGTGCCGGATTACCTGAAACTGGAGCTATGAATGGTTAAGAACCACTATGTGGTTATTTGGAACCAAATCTGGGTCCTCTGTAAGAGCAACAAGTGATTCTGACAGCTGAGTCATATATCCAGCTTCCTCCAGTGTGAGTCTTAATTCTAATGTTCTGTGGACTTCAGCACCAACTCCTTGCTTAATTTGATTTGAATTTGTTAGAAAGAGATATTTCTTTCCTTTTTATTTTGTTGTTGGTACTGGACTGAACCCAGGAACTCACTTATGTTCATCAAGCACTGACTTTTCTTAGAAAAAGAAGTCTTATATTTCAAATCAGGTAATCATGGGCTATTACAAAATTTTAGAGCTAGTCATGATGGAACACACTTGTAATCCTAGTATGTGGGAGTATGAGGCAGAAAGAATATGATGAAGAGTTTCAGGCTAGTGGATTACTTACTTCTCTCCTGATGTGATACAAAACCATCGCCAAGATAACTCATAGAAGATGATTTTATTTGGGCTTACCTTCCAGAAGGAGCCCATTACCATCACAGCAGGGAACCATGGCAGAGTGCAGTCATGGCTCCTGGAACAAGGTTGAGAGACCTCTCTCAAGCCACAAGCAGGGAGCAGAGGGTGAACTGGAAATAGCCCAGGGCTCCTGAAACATCAAACACACAACTCCCCAACCCCTGACATAGTTCTTCCAGCAAGGCCACACCCTCTCAACCTACCCAAACAACACCACAAACTGGGGACAGGCATTTGAGCAGCATAAGGAAGGCATTCTCATTCAAACCACTGGAGCCAGCTTGAGTTAGATAGAGGAAAGCCAAAAAATTTCTTTTTTTCTATACAGTTTTTTTTCCTACTCCATTTATGAATTTAGAAATTTTAAGTAAGTATTTGATTTCGTAATTTTCTTACTACTTCTCTTATTGTACCTCATTGATTTCGAAGTAATCTTGTTAGGAACATAAGAGTTCTGAATGTGAATTATTTTATTTCTTGAAAATTGCTATATAACATTTATTCTTTTGACTCTTGAAATTGTATCTCCTTAGTTCCTTTTGGGCTCATATTGATAGTGCTGTTTGCCTTATTTGCAGCTTGATAGGTGCTCTTGCTATCCTTAGGTTTTCTTTCTGTATTCCTTTAGGTTTGCAAAGTTCATACTTTCATTATTCTTTACTATTTCTTTTAAGGATTGAAAATTGTAAGTTGCATACAATATTAAATGAGTTCTCCAGAAGACACTTAAAATTAATCACCTTTTGTCCAGTTTTAGGAAATGATCTTAAATCTACAATAGATTTTAATCCTCGGGCATCAAGAAATAAACACTTTATCAAACCTCTCTCTCCATAATGTGCACTCTTCTAAGGAATTATTAGTCTCTAACTGCTCTCTCAAAGAGCTACCAGGAAGGCTATTAAAATGCAAACTGTTGTAAAAATGTACTGAGAATATAAAACAAACAAAAATAGTCACAGTTCATTTACATCCATTTGCACAATGAATTTACTTTATTTTGTAAATAACTAACTAGACATATTAGAGGAAAGAATACCTAACCAGTTATATCTTGAAGGAGAAGAAAACTCAGCTTTAATCTCAAAGGGAAATATTTCTTGGAATATGTTTTTTTTTCTTTATTTTTTATTTCTTCAAGTTACATCTGAATCGCAGTCCCCTCCCTATTCCCCTTCCAGTCCCACCCTCCCACCCTCAACCCCCCCATCCTCTTCCCTTTTTTTTTTCTTTTAAGTTTAAGGTATATCGTATTTCCCCCTACAGTTTCCCCTTTCAGTCCAACAAATGGCTCTTTCTCTTATAATAATAAATACAATACAAAACAACAGGGGTAATTAGGCCACAGTTATGAGGGTTATATGGCTTAGCGTACATTCCCAATGTCCAGTCCATATATATTTGGTACCTGACTTTAACAATCTACTATCTAACCATCTCCATGAGTTTAAAGTTCTATATCTGACTCAACATTCATACTAACTTGCAACACAATTTCAAAAGTATCTTCTTAGATCTGTAACACTCTCTTGACTCCTGAACAACTCAAAATTTAATTATGAGACTCTAGCTATCTGTTCTTCAACCACCTCAGAGACCTGAGAGGGATAAATATATCTGATTTTATAGGAAGTACAGGGCCTGCAGCTTCCCAAACTAAGAAATGACATACCAGTGGCTGCCTGGACAGTTCCCATTTTCTCTCCATACATAACAGCATCGATCTTCAGTCATTTGGCCCCGTTTCTCTGACAGACATTGATTGTAGAGCAGGGGTTATGAAGGACTTACCTACCCTGTCTTGGCACAGCTAGGCTGTCGACTTACTTGCTTCCAGGTTTTGTCCTTTTTGGACAGCATTCTGTCTACAGTTGGAGCAAGGGGCTTTTCCTACCAAGAGATAGACTTGCGACTAATTCAATCATCTCCCACTGGAGATTCTTCGATGCTCATCTTCTACTTGGAGGAGAATAGGGGGTGCTGTCAGGAGTTGATGTCTTGATATAAAAAAAAATCTAAAGTTACGAAAACATCTTTGAATGCCATATTCTGCAGATCTCTTGAGGTTTTTGAAGAGGCCCTATCTATCTCTTATATTAGGGTAAGCAGATGTTGCTTGTCTCTTAGCAGCTTTATTTCTGATTAGCTTAGCAAGTAACTATAATAGGCTGTCATAGTACCTAACAGAATGACTGGCTTGCATAACCATTAGTTTGCATTTCTTAATTATCCTAACCAGTTTATGACAATTAGTAGTAAAAGGCCAAAACATCACATTTCATTTTTTTTCTTTACCTCCTAACCCTTCCATCCCATTTCTCTGGGGTGGGGTGTCCTTGTATAACAGTCCCTCATCTCAGTTGAGAGGTCGTTTGAAGGTCAAGAGCCTCCTCATTCATTGGGGGTCTACGAAGCAGTACCATAAGTGAAAAGTGTCTTGTTGCCCGGGAGAGAGAACTACTAAACAGACAAACCAATAAGCAGACAATAATTAAAAAAGACTAAAAGACAGAAAAAATATATAAAAAATAAATAAAAATTAAAAATAAGAAGTCTATGTCCAAGTTCCCTTTGGTGTGTTAGTTGTAGTATCGATACCTTCTACTATATAGCTAAAATCCTACTATAAGTGAATAGATGCCGTATGCGTCCTTCTGAGTCTGGATTAGCTCACTCAGGATGAGCTTTTCTAGTTCCATTCATGTGGCTGAAAATTGCATAATTTCATTGTTCCTGATAGCTGAATAATATTCCATTGTGTAGATGTACCACAGTTTTTTAACCCATTCTTTGGTTGAGGGACATCTGGGTTGTTTCCAGTCTCTAGCTATTACAAATAAGGCTGCTATGAACATAGATGAGGAAATTTCCTTTTGATTCTGTGAAGAGGCATTTGGGTGTATACCCAGAAGTGGTATGGCTAGGTCCTGAGGCAGAGCTATTCCAAGTTTTCTAAGATATTGCCAGACTGACCTCCATAGTGGTTGCACAAGCCTGCATTCCCACCAGCAATGGAGTAGGGTACCCCTTTCTCCACACCCTCGCCAGCACGTGCTGTCATTTGAGTTTTTGATCTTAGCCATTCTGACATGTGTGAGACTGGAATCTCAGAGTTGTCTTGAATTGCATTTCTCTGATGATTAAGGATGTTGAGCATTTCTTCAAGTGTCTCTCAGCCATTAGGGATTCCTCCTTTGTGAATTCTCTATTTAGCTCCGTCCTCCATTTTTTGATTGGATTATTTGGTTTCTTGGCATTTAGTTTCTTGAGTTCTTTGTAGATTTTGGATATTAGCCCTCTGTCAGATGTGGGGTTGGTAAAGATTTTCTCCCAGTCTGTAGGCTGCCGTTTTGTTGGAATGACAGTATCTTTTGCCTTACAGAAGCTTTTCAGTTTCATGAGGTCCCATTTATTGATTGTTGATCTCAGGTCCTGAGCTGTTGGTGTTCTGTTCAGGAAGTTGTCGCCTGTGCCAATGAGTTCGAGGTTTTTTCCCACTTTTTCTTCTAGTAGATTTAGTGTGACCGGCCTTATGTTAAGGTCTTTGATCCACTTGGACTTAAGTTTTGTACAAGGTGATAAGTATGGGTCTAATTTCATTCTTTTACAAGTGGACATCCAGTTGGTTCAGCACCATTTGTTGAAGATGCTGTCCTTCTTCCATTGTGCCGTTTTGGCTTCTTTGTCAAAAATTAGGTGGCCATAAGTATGTGGGTTTATTTCTGGATCTTCAAATCGATTCCATTGATCTACTGGAATGTTTCTATACCAATACCATGCTGTTTTTACAACTATTGCTCTGTAGTACAGCTTGAAATCTGGGATGGTAATACCTCCAGATGTTTTTTTATTTTTATTGTACAGGATTGATTTAGCTATTCTGGGCTTTTTGTTGTTCCCTATGAAATTGAGACTAGCTCTTTCCAAGTCTATAAAAATTGTGTTGGTATTTTGATAGGAATTGCATTGAATGTATATATTGCTTTTGGTAGGATGGCCATTTTTATTATGTTGATCCTACCTATCCATGAGCATGGGAGATCTTTCCATCTTCTAAAGGCCTCTTCCATTTCTTTCTTCAAGGGCTTGAAGTTCTTGTTGTACAGGTCCTTTACTTGCTTGGTTAGAGTTACCCCCAGGTATTTTATGTTGTTTGTGGCTATTGCGAAGGGGCTTGTTTCCCTTATTTCTTTCTCAGCCCTTTTTTTTTGTATAAAGAAGGGCTTCTGATTTTTTTCAATTAATTTTGTATCCAGCCACTTTTCTGAAGGTGTTTATCAGCTGTAAGAGTTCTCTGGTGGAATTTTTGTGGTCAATTATGTATACTATCATATCATCTGCAAATAGGGATAATTTGACTTCTTCGTTTACAATGTTTATCCCCTTGATCTCCTTTAGTTGTCTTATTGCTCTAGCAAGAACTTCAAGTACTATATTGAAGAGATATGGTGAAAGTCGACATGCTTGTCTTGTGTCTGAGTTTAGAGGAAATGCTTCAAGTTTCTCTCTGTTTATTTTGGTGTTGGCCACTGGCCTGCTGTATATTGCCTTTATTATTTCTAGGTACGGTCCTTGTATGCCCGTTCTCTTCAGAACTTTTAGCATGAAGGGGTGTTGGATTTTGTCAAATGCTTTTTCTGCATCTAGCGAGATTATCATGTGGTTTTTTTTTTCATCTTGTTTATAGGGTTAATGACATTGATAGACTTTTGTATGTTGAACCATCCCTGCATTCGTGGGATGAAGCCTACTTGATCATGGTGTATGATACTTTTGATATGTTCTTGAATTCTGTTTGCTAGTATTTTATTAAGTATTTTTTCCATCTATGTTCATGAGGGAGATTGATCTGAAGTTCTCTTTCTTTGTTGGGTCTTTGTGTGGTTTAGGAATCAGGGTGACTGTGGCCTCAAAAAATGAGTTTGGCAATGATCTTTCAGATTCTATTTTGTGAAAGAGTTTGAAAAGTTTTGGTGTTAGCTCCTCTTTGAAGGTCTGGTAGAATTCTGTGCTACAGCCATCTGGCCCTGGGCTTTTTTTGGTTGGGAGATTTTTAATGACCGTTTCTATTTCCTTGGGGGTTATAGGGCTGTTTAATCTGTTTATCTGATCTTGATTTAGCTTTGGTAGGTGGAATATATTAAGAAAACTGTCCATTTCACTTAAGTTTTCAAATTTGGTGGAGTATAGATTTTTAAAGTAGGATCCAAATATTCTCTGGATTTCCTCAATGTCTGTTGTTATTTCTCCCTTTTCATTTCTGATTTTGTTGATTTGTGTTTTCTCCCTCTGTCTTTTAGTTAATTTGGCTAAGGGTCTGTCTATTTTGTTGATTTTCTCGAAGAACCACCTCTTGGTTTCATTGATTCTTTGTATAGTTCTTTTTGTTTCTAAGTTGTTGATTTCAGCCTTAAGTTTGATGATCTCCTGCCTTCTGCTCCTCATGGGAGTGTTTGCTTCTTTTTTTTCCCAATTCACCCAGTTTAGCTGTTAATTCACTAATATGAGCTGTCACAATTTTCTTTTTGAAGGCACTTAGTGCTATGAACTTTCCTCATAGCACAGCTTTCATTGTGTCCCATAGGTTTGGGTATGTTGTGTCTTCATCTTCGTTGGATTTTAAGAAGTCTTTGATTTCCTTCTTTATTTCTTCCCTGACCCAGTGGTCCTCTAGTAAAGAGTTGTTCAATTTCCATGTGAGTGTAGACTTTCTGTTGATTCTTTTGCTATTTAAGTCCAGCTTTATTCCCTGGTGGTCTGATAAGATACAAGGGGTCATTTCAATTTTCTTGTATCTGTTGAGGCTATCTTTGTGTCCAACTATATGGTTGATTTTGGAAAAGGTTCCATGAGGTGCTGAGAAGGTGTATTCTTTTGTGTTTGGGTGAAACGTTCTGTAGATATCTGTTAGGTCCATTTGGTTTATGATCTCTGTTAGACTCATTATTTCTCTGTTTGGCTCTGTCTTGATGATCTGTCCCTTGTTGTGAGTGGGGTGTTGAAGTCTCCCACTATTAAAGTGTTTGGATCAATGTGCGATTTAAGTTTTAGAAGCATTTCTTTTATAAATGTAGGTGCCTTTGTATTTGGGGCATAGATGTTCAGTATTGAGATGTCCTCTTGGTGGATATTTCCTTTAATGAGTGTGTAATGCCCTTCTCTGTCTTTTTTTATTAACTTCAATTGGAAGTCTATTTTGTTTGATAATAGGGTGGCTACTCCAGCTTGTTTCCTCGGTCCATTTGCTTGGAAAACCTTTTCCCAGCCCTTTACTCTGAGATAGTGTTTATCTTCAATAGTGAGATGTGTTTTTTGTATACAGCAAAAAGATGGGTCTTGTTTACAAATCCAGTCTGTAAGTCTGTGTCTTTTTATTGGCGAGTTGAGTCCATTGATGTTGATGGATATTAGTGACCAGGGGTTGTTATTTCCCATTATTTTGGTACAGCTGGCTGTCTTGTGTTTCTTTTTGTTTAGTTGCTGTGGAGGTTTCTATTTCCTCTGTTTTCTTGGGTATAGTTATCTTCTCTGTGTTGGAATTTTCCTTCTAGGATCTTCTGTAGGGCTGGGTTTGTGAGGAGATATTGTTTGAATTTGATTTTGTCATGGAATATCTTGTTTTCTCCTTCTATGTTGATAGAGAGTTTTGCTGGGTATAGTAGTCTGGCTGGGCACCTATGTTCTCTCAGGGCTTGTAGGACATCTGTCCAGGCCCTCCTAGCTTTTAAAGTTTCTGAGGAGAAGTCAGGTGTGATTCTGATGGATCTGCCATTGTATGTGACTTGGCCTTTTTCTCTTACAGCTTTTAATATCCTTTCTTTGCTCTCTACATTTGGAGTTTCTATTATTATGTGGCGAGAGGAGTTTCTTTTCTGATCTAATCTGTTTGGTGTTCTGTAAGCCTCTTGGATTTTTACTGGCATCTCTTTCTTTAGGTTTGGGAAGTTTTCTTCTATGATTTTGTTGAAGATATTTCCTGGACCATGGAGTCGGGAGTCTTCTCTTTCCTCTATGCCTATAATTCTTAGGTTCCATCTTTTCATGGAGTCCTTGATTTCTTGGATGTTGTGGGTGAGAGATTTTTTAGCTTTCTCATTTTCTTTGGATGTTGTACTGATTTCTTCCATCGAACCTTCCATGCCTGAGATCCTGTCTTCCATCTCTTCCATCCTATTTTTCATACTCACATCCGTAGTTCCTATTCTCTTCTCTTGATTATCCATTTCCTCTTTTAACTCTGTTTTCTTTATTGTTTCCATTTCTATTTTCATGTCTTGAATGGTATTGTTCGTTTTGTACATTTCCTTCTCCAGTTTGCTTGTTTTTGCCTGGAGATCTTTCATTGCTTTATCCTTTTCCTGTTCAAGCTGGGTCACCTTGGCTTGGAGCTCTTTAATGGTGTTATTCTTTGTTTTGACTTGTAAAATTGTGGCTTCTTTGAATTCCTTCATAGTTTTAAGTTCTTCTTGAAGGGACTCTATCACTTTCCATAATGTAGAATTTTCATCGTTTTCATGTGTTTCAGTTGTGGTGTGGTGGTTTGGGCTGGACGGAATAGCGTTGCTTTCTTTTGTTGGAGACATTTGGCTGTGTTTTTTTTTTTTTTTTTGTCTCGGGCCTCTGGCCATGTGGAATTTTTTTGCTGTCTTCTGGACTTGGGTCCAAAGGGGGCGCTTTGGTGTAGGAGTAGCATTGCCTTACTCCACCCCTATAAGGTGAGTCATTCAGCCCCACTTCCCAGGTGGAGACCTAACTAATCTAGGTGGCAGAGTTGTGTACAAGTAAGCTCTGGTTCCCAGCCAGAAGGGCCCGTACTAGTACAAAAGTCCGATATATGACTGTTTCATATATCTTGCAGTTTGCCCGGGGTTGGTTCCTGTAGTGGGTAAATCTACAGTTCAGCTCCAGTAGCCTTGCCGCTCCCGCAGCTTGGAAACTGGCCAGTGACGTCACAGACTGCAATCTGCGGTCTGAAGGAACTTTGCAGCGGAGCTGCGCTAACTTCCAAGGGTCACAATCTTTCGCCAGATAATTGGATCATCTGTGTGAGACCTGAGAGTGCCCAGCATGGTGGGGATTATCTCTGCATGGGTTCTGAATCTGCTGCCTGGGTATTAGGTTGGAACTTACTGGGGGTCTCTCCTGTTGGGGAATGGGTGATCCCAATTCCCGGGTCCAGCAGCTTCCTAGCGTGTCCGACAGTGGGAAGGGGTGTCCTGCCCAGGGATCTTCCATTGTCCCTGTGTAGCTGGGTGAGATTTAGAAGGGGTCATGCCCTTTGTACAGTGTCCTGCAACACTTGCCGCCTTGTGACTGTTGACCCCGAAATCAAAATACGTCGTGCAGGCCACTGCCATCTTGGATCCCTCTCTTGGAATGCCTTAATATTTAACACTTACAATACCATGTGGTCAGCTTTAAATCATATACCTAACAGTAAAATTATATAAACTGATCGATTTATATTTATATAATTAAGAATACATACACACACATACTCAAACATACATATATATATATAATAATAATTAAGAAAAACAACCCAGAGGCCATCAGTTTGAGAGAAATTAAGGGGGTGGGTACATGGGAGAGTTTGGAGGGAGGGAAGAAAAATGTGAAAATTATGTAATTATATTTTAATTAAAAATAAAAACAATTTAAAAACAAAATCAGAGTGAAATACATAGTTTTGTTTTGCATATTTGACATTTACTTGGGATATATTCAAGAGTTTTTGATTAAAAGAGTGTTTATGCCTATGGACCTCAAAACATTTGCTTTCTTTTGAAGTAGTATCTATGAAAATTTCTTCTTGCTTTATATAACATTGTGCCTGGGGACACTCTCCCTAACAAAGCAAAAACTCCGCTGAAGTATAGTATTTGCATGTAGCTATTGGTGGGAGAACTTTCTTAACTTCTAACAGCAGAGAGGCATGCAAAGGCTGAGATGTGAATTAAGTCTATGCTACAAAATTCAGGTCATAGACACCATAGGTAGTTTTGTTGATATGAATAATAGGAAGCCACTGGAAAACTCTCAGCAAAAGAATGCCAGATTATGGCACACTTTAAAAGCCACTTCTTGGTGCTGTAGTTGATCATGATTGGTAGGAGGAAGAGTATTTAGGGGAAAGTATAAGAGCGATGTGCTGATGCAAAATAAGAGTCAATGTTCAAGATCCATGTTAAGTATGAGCAGAGTTGGACAGAGCGAGTCTTCAGACAGAGGTACAAATATAATAAGAAAGGAGAGGCAACAAAGGACTACATAGTTCTGAGATGGTGTCAGTGTGTCCAGCGTCTCTTTAGAGGCCTCTATTGGAAGATTCTTTTTAAAGCAACCTTACATCATGCAGTGGCAGTTCTATTTCGGTACTCCCTAAACCTAGTCATCTGGGATGAGCCCAGAGAAAGGATGGCTTGGTAGACAGAATAGTGTGGCAGCACCCAAGCCCAAAATCCTTATGCAAGAACAGGTCCTCTTGAACAGAAAGATGAAAGAGCAGCAGGTTGTCTTAATGTAAGAGGTGATCAAGCAATCTTTGTGGATATCAAAATGTAGGGACTTTGGATTTGGACAATAGTAGTTAAAGAGGTAGTTAATATTCCGCTAGATTTCCAAATAATTTAAGATAGAACCATAATGTTTACTGAAGACGAGGGTTTGAAGTGTGAGAGATTATTGTCTTGAGATCTTGGGCCAATAAATGGTAATGATGGTTCCTTTTTTTGGAGGAATAGATTGCATGGTCAGATAAAGAAGGCAGATAGAGTTTCAGACATGTCATCCAAATAGAACTTTGCACAAAGTACTTAATCTCAAATATTTTTTATAGCACCACAAAATAGATTACTGAAGAGTTCATACAGATTAACAAAGGGAAATGCAGAATATTCAGATAAACTGACTTTGCAGAAGTGGAAGTTCATAAAAGTTCACAGTGAAATAAGAATCGCAGCTATTATTATGGAATGAACCATGAAGATGGTGGAACTTTGAGGAGGGAAGATTTAAAAAATCATGGAGGATGGAACAAACAAGACATTGGGTAAATAAATGGGGCAGTATTGTTGGGCAGTACCAAGCATCCATTTTCAATTTAATTTCTCATATTTGAGGTGACACAAACAAACAAGTTTACTGTATTTTATTCATTTCCAATTTCTTGGATATTTACAAGGTAGACGCACATGCTATATTTATCAGTGTTGTGGTTTAGAGATTGTGACACAGAAAAAAAGAAAAATGGAATCGAGGACAAAGGTAAAAGGATGATTATAATGATAGATATGAGACAGGCTGGCTTGATGCTTCTTAAATTTATGAACTGTATGGCTTGATGCCACATGGGCAGCATAGCTGAATCTGTGGGTTGTGAAAATTTTGGCTATAGTGAAAGGGTTTTGAAAGTGTGATGAGAAAATTAAATATAAAATTAAATTTGTACAATGTCCAATAAACATATGAAAACATGTTCAGTATCCTTAGCCATCAGGGTAATGCAAATTAAAGCTATGGTTAGATTTCCTATCTTTCCAGTCAGAATGGCAATCTCTAAGAAAATAAATAACATATACCAGTGGTGATGCATTCAAAATGTAGCTCCATACACCACTGATGGGAATATAAACTAAGTCAGACACTGTATGTACCAGTATGGAAGTTTTTCAAAACTAACTAACTATGCAAAACAGATCTTCCATATGTCCCAGGCAGCTTACTCAAACAACTCCAAATCAACAGACCACAGAGATACTTGAACGCAATGCTTACTGTTACATCAAAGCTAAGTTCTCTACCACTCAGCCACACCCTCAACAAGCAGCTCATTTTTTTCCCCCATTTCATAGTTTATTTTGTTTTTTTTGTTCCTTTTGAGACAAGTTCCCAGGGATTCTGATTGGCCTGAAATTCATAATTCTCCTGCTTCACTTCCCAAGTTCTAGGCACATGTGATTTCTAAGGCATTTGACTTTTTCTTCTTCTTCTTTTTTTAATCATCCATGGAATAAAGTCACAATATCAATTCCCCTTAACTAATGCTTTTTTTTTTTGTTTCTATACTTCTTAAGATGATCCATCTTAACTCTTTGCTCAATGGGTGGTAAACAAACAAGCATATCATCTCAGACATCTCTCCTCTCATGAATTCAGGGAATGAAACAATCTACTTTACCTAAAGACTTTTGCACAAGAACTGATAAGTTGTGTCCTAGATCTACGTTCCTGGCCTGCATTTCATGCTGCTCCCACTGTCTGAATTCTTCAAGTCTCCTGAAAGATGAAAAGCTTAAGGCAGAGAGACTAGCAGAGAGGTTTCAGTTTTATTGTTTGCCATGAAAGAGTGCATTATTTCTTTTGTTTTGTTTCTATCCTGTGAGTGAGCAGCAAGCTTTCCCAAATGAATCTCTCTCTCACTCCATATGCTAGCCCCTACTCTCAGCCAGAACTACCAGGGAGAAATCTCTCTATTTTCTTTGGTTCAGATAGTGAATATACCACAGTCTTGTTCTTCTGCTGCAAACCCTGCTTTATCCTCCGTATTAGTCTACTGAGCTACTGGCTCTTCTGGGTTTTTGTTTATTAGAGTCCCTGATCTTGGCTTTGTCTGACATGTTTTCATGGGGTGATTTTGGGGGCATAGCTGCTCTACAACTGTGGATTCTGGGACACCAGGCAAGAGGTAAATAATATACATGTTTCTTCAGAGGAGGATGAGGGTTGATCCTGATGTATGTCTTTGAGGAGGAGAATGATCACGGTGGTGTGGTTCTTCTCAGGCAATTCTGGCAAATACAGGCCTTCCCATTGTTGTATAGATGAGTAATGGCAATGAAATGGCCACTGCCCACTATACAATTCTCTGTTTTGTCTTCTAAGGTACTTTGACCACTAGCTGAACACAAAGATTCGACTATTCTATTTTCAAACAGTAGTAGTCGGTTAGAACTAACCATCAATTTAATGGCGCCAATGGCCATCAAAACAAAGAAAATTACACAGTAATCCTAGATTACTTTTATAAAGGGAATAGTTTTCATTTCATTGTGGTATAAAGCACAGAATTTTCCTCCAATATTTTTGTAGCCATCCTTCATGCAAGACGGTGAGCCAAGAATGCTAAGATCATTTTGTTTTTCAATAACTTTGCTTTAGCTGTGGAGACACTTTCTATGGACTCATTTTTACTTTTCTACTGTTAATATCCCAGTGTTATTCAAGGAGAAACATCACAGAGTTTTATCAGAATGAAAGAATATGCCTAGTGATGCTAATAAATGATGTATACATATCAAAGGCATAGATACCAACTTGAAAATGAGAAAATATTTAACATGCATGTTGCATGTGCGTACATTAAGCTTGTATTTAATGACTTCAAGGTGTTTCATAATAATATTCTCATGAAATAAATAGAAATATATCAGAGAAGGAATACATTTTCATGAAAAAAGAAAAATGTCACTTGATTCAACCATATATTTCAAAGGGGAAACCGATAGATAGGATATAGTTCTGACAATAGAAATTTGATTCTAAGTGTTCACTTCTGAAGTCCTAGGCTATGTGTTGGGCCAGGAAAGGACCAAACTTATCATAAATGATGAATGGATTTACTGTCAGCATTTGTTGTTGGGCACTTTTTAATGACTTCAAACCTGAACTTGATTGAAAAACAGCTTTATAACAAGATGTTAGGTTTAAAGTTTGAGTAGACAGAATGAAGCCATTTAGTTGAATTACAATAAAGGTGTAACAGTGATTAATTTTTGAATACTTTAGTTCTTGGTATAATTTGTGTGTATAAAAATGGCTAATTAAATGATTTAACCAATATTTATATTATCATTAATTGGTCGGGGGTGTTTATCCTTAACCCACCATTTATAAATGAATACACACAGACACCAGATGGATTTTAACAAGCCTTGGCCTAAATTGTTCAATCCTACCCATCTAAGCTAGCTCATATTTCTATTACCCAAATATTACCCCATATATACATACGTCCTTTTGGACTGCTATTGTCCACGCTCTGCCAATGTTCCAGGCCACATGGAATGATCTTCTTTAATCTACCCCATGTTGTGTGTCCTTCTTCTTCCTGCTCCTGACTTTTCTCCCAAGATGTTCTCTATCTCTGAAGCCCACACAACTTAGTCCTGTCTACCTTCGTCTTTACCCTATCTCTATGCCTCAGCATTTATTTAACCAATCAGAGACAATATAAGTAACAGACAGCAAGCAGGACCAATTAACATTTAGAATGCTTAACACCACCCCATAAATTTTTAACTCATATAATTAAAAATATAAAACAAATATGAAACAATCAAGAAAACCATATATAAAAGGTACACACATAATGTTTAGTCTATTTGTATCAGGCAATCTTGAAGAAGAAAAAAATCATCTATCTATCTTGGTATGTCTAAAGTTCTGAACCTAAATATTTTATATCATATCCTATATTTCTTTTTAAATCCTAAATAATTCAAGTTTAATTGAAATTTTATAGCTATTATACCTTCAACCTCATCAAAGACATAAGAAGGGATAAAATTATTTGAGTGAATAGGAAGCATAGAAGGGCAGCTTCCAAAAAAAAAAATTGACAGTTTGTTGCATAGAGAGTCCCAAATATCTCTCCATACCATTGGAGCATCATCTTCAGCCTTCTGTCCAAGGATATCTCACAGACATAACTGTGCAGAAGGAAATAAGGATAATATAAATACTGATTAAATCATTTAATTAGCCATTTTTCCTACATTTGTGCCCTGACTTCTTGCTGTGTACATATATTTCTATATATCTATTATCTATCTGTTACCTTTCATGCATTTATCTATCTATCTATCAATCATTTATTTATCAATCATCTACCATCTCTCTCATCTATTTCACTCATATATGTGTATGCCTATCCTAGAACAGAGCAATTGACCCTTTCCATTATTGAGGACAACAAAAGGTATACTGACTCCTGAAAATTATTATCCTGACTCCATAGCCACACTGTGTAGCTCCTGTGTGTGTGTGTGTGTGTGTGTGTGTGTGTGTGTGTGTGTTATATACATTCCTCAGTACAGAAATGAAAATTAACATAACAGTTAAAAAAACATAAACTAAAGTGTAAGATGAATTTCCTTTAAGATCAGCATCTTGTAGCTATGGCCAATTCACCTGCTTTAAGGTTGTTCATGCTATTTAAGACATTTTTTTTTATTTTATTTATTTATTTATTTTTATTTAATACTTTATTTTTTTTTCTTCAAGTTACATCTCAGTAACAAACCCC
>CAJQZJ010015786.1:154266-196453 GCA_907164525.1 Lophiomys imhausi | reverse complement strand
CAGTAATCAAGTTGCTAAGAGACAAGCAACATTTGCTTATCTAAATATTTAAGACATTTTAATAACATGTTTGGAAGTGAGTCTCCAAGGTTCCATATGACATATGAACAGATATGTGCAACTTGTGGTTTGGATTGTCCTCTCAAGCATTATTCTTATGGTGAATATTTTTGTAAATTAGAAATAGTGTCTTCTTCTGAAGTCGGGGTGAGCATTTTTATCTAGAAAATGAAGGAAATGTCTTCTTTTTCAGGAAGAAGTTTGAGCACATTTACTTTGCAGTCCATTTAAAAATACTTGAACAACCTCCCAAGGAAATTTTGTGACTAACATCCCCTTTGGCCACTCCACATTAGTTCCATGGGACTTGGGACCCAGGGAACATGGGAAACTGATGTGTATTTGTATGACTCATGCCGTGACTTTGTCATGAGTAATAGGGTACTTTGTTGACTTAGCCATCTTATGTCCTCTGCCAGCAACTATGAAAAGATAATGATTCTCTTGTTAGATTAGGAGTGGAGCAAAACCTCAGGCCATCTGTAAGTGGTATTGCTTCTTCACTGCTTCCACAAAATTAAAGAATTAAGGCATATATTCTTTGTTTCTTCTTTGTGTATTTCACAGCTTGGTTTATATAATAGTTCTAAAGGCCCTCCCTTTTGACAATACTTCAACAAGAATTTTCTATGTCCCAACTTTCTATCAGATGTTTTGCAAGAGTATAGAAATCTAAAGATAAATCAAACATAATTCTTGATCTCAGAATGTGTCCAATAAGTAAAAGAGGAAGACATATGAACACATGTAATATCTGAATAATGTTTGTGATAGAATGTGTCCAATGACAACAGGATTGAATAGAGACTCAGTGAGCACGGGAAAGAATAATTTTCTTAGTGTGGTGAGAGGTCCAAAAGGTGTTCTTGATGGAGATGGAATGCAGTCATCAATAGACATAGAATTCTAAATGAAGACGAATGTAAGGAACTTTTCAGATATAAGACAATAGAAGCAAATACAAAGAAGCTTAACAGAGAACAGTGTGCAATTAAGAGACTAAACAAACTAATATCACTACCACATCAAAGTTTTCATGTGGAGTTGTAGGATGAAGAAGCTGATACAAACTTTATGGATACATTGTGCAGCTCAACTTTATCCTTTATGCTAACTGCCTCCATATTACTTACATAACACAAGTGGAGAAATTGATTTGAGAACCATTTAGCTAGGAGAATTTCAATATTTTATAATTTTTAATCCATCTCTTAAAAATTATCCACCTTTAAAAAATGTTTATTAATTCAAGTTACATTTCCATCACAGACCTCTCCCTCCACCTCTCCTGGTACCACCTTCTCATCATATGCCCCCTTTCCTACCCATTCTACCCCTCTGGTGTAGAAAGATACATATGGCATGTATTTACTTATAACTATATTTTAGCCATATAGTACATGATAACTCTCCTACAAACAACAGACCCAAAGGAATAGTAGCATAGACTTTGTTATCTGTTAGTGGGATACTTTACTCTAGTGGAGCTGCCATGTAGGTCCCCAGTGCAAGAAAATTTATGTACACTTTTAAAGTCTGAATTGTGTTCTACATACTTTTGCTTATCTTATTAATTATCATTAGTTATAATATAAAAATTTATACTATATACAATAAACTATAATATAACATATATTAATGGCACATAATTAATATATGATATGATACAATTACATATTGTATAATTATAAAATATAAATTGTAGTTAATTATGTAATAATTTATTAATCCATAAAGATTTGTTAATGTGATAAACAAATTTGTAAGTAAATACGACTCCAATTTACTTGCAATTATGAAAGTCAATCTTGCTTAGAAAAACATCATATATGGCCCATACTATTAAGGTGCTTTTGGAAATTCCTTCATAACTATTTTTATAAGTATAAAACATTTAGTATTTTAATGTTAAATAGAGGATCAATAGAATTTTATTAAATAAGCATTATGTACAAAGAATTCTTTTTTTAAAGATTTATTTATTTATTTATTATGTATATAATGTTCTGAATTTAAGAGATAGTTAAAAGTATTAATATTGTTGGCCAGAAGTCATCAGTGAAGGTAAATTGATGATAGAATTTGTTACTTTAAGACTAGGAATTTCTTTTTTCTTTTTCTTTTCTTTCTTGTTTTTTTCAAGACAGGGTTTCTCTGTGTATCCTTGGCTGTCTGGGACTCATTTTGTAGACCAGGTTCACCTTAAACTAACAGAGATCCACCTGGCCTCTGCCTCCCTAGTGTTGGGATTAAAGGCATGTGCCACCAGGCCTGGCCATTACAGACAGCTGTGAACTGCCATATGATGCTGGAATTTGAACCCGGGTCCTTTGGAAGAATAGCCAGTACTCTTAACCACTGAGCCATCTCTCTAGCCCAAGACTAGGAATTTCTAATCTATAGCAATGTGAAAATACTTCATAGCTGAAGAATAGCATTTTCAAAGGGAAAGAGGTAGCTGTGTTATCATTTTTTTCTGATATAGCCAAATATAATCTTAATTTTGTATCAATATACAAAGATATAAAAGCATATTCAATAATCTATTCCTTTTTCTTTGTCATTCCTAAATTATGTCTATATCCCATCTTTTTTCAAGTCTTTTCACCTCTACATAGAAGAGAAAGAAGGATAGAGAAAAGAAAAAGAGAGAAATCCCCGGATCTAACCTCCAAAACCTTGTTTAGTAAGACCATTTAACAGCTTGTAACCAATTCTCCTAAATAACAACAAACATCTATAACCCATCAAATGACCAAAGTGGGGAGGAACCACCCACCCCACCTTTTGGGAATGGGACATCGCTTTCTTAAAATTACTTCCTGCTGATTTGGGATGTAAGAAACCTGTTTGGGGGCCCAAATAAGAATGGGAAAGTGGTTAAGCAAGTTAATAGTAGCATTTGATGTTCAGTCCTTTTTTGCTCTGTTTTTCAATGTCCTACGAAATTTTTAGTCAGAGACTGAATTTCAGGGCTTTACTGAAGTCCTGGTTGGAACAGTGTGTAGAGCTGAACCATCCTTGTTAGCCATTTTGGGTTGTTCTGGTTGTAGATTTTTGTGGAAATAGCTATTGAGGAATTCTGTGAGGCTGGATCATTTGGACTACTTGTCTTCTTTGGTGTCTAGTTCTTTTCTTCAGAAGTTTCAATTGTCCAGTTGTCCCTGGACTCCATAGATGGATGCTTTTAATCTCCTGGAAAGATAAGAACAGAGCCCCACCCTAATCCAAACACTGGGATGCTACTTTTTTTGGTAGGTATTATCTTTCTAAGACCAGTTTGGGTTTTTTGACAATTTAAAAAGTTTCATCTTTCAATTGAGATTAAAAAAAATTCTTTTGGTATTTTGGAACTAAATATGCCCTTAAGTGTTTATATTGTGAGATCACAAAAGACAATTCACTGAATTTCAGCAAGCCTTTTGTGAGCAGCTTTTAAACTTAAATCATTGCAAATCCTATGTGCCTGCCTGCCTCTTTCTTCCAAGTATTGGGATCAAAGGCATGTGCCTCCCAATTGTTGGGTTTAAAGGTATGCACCACCACCCCTGGATCTAAGTTTTTCTCTATTTTGAGCTTGCTGTGTGTCAGGCTGGCCTTGAATTCAGAGATCTGCATGTTTCTCCCTCCAGTGTGCTGGGATTAAATAGTCTACCTCTCAAGTGATGGAATTAAGGGTGTCCACTATCACCACCCTGTCCATTGTCACCCTAGAATTTAAAAGACAACTAACTGTGGTGATCTTCCTCTATGCTACCATTTAATCTACTATGAAGAGCAAAGTAATATAAATAAGAAACTTGAAATAATTTGTGAATAATGTATAAATAGTTCCTGCTTTCTCTGTCTTCTGTTCATAGTTTGGGCTCTACTCAACATATCTGCCTGTAAAAAAAAAGTCTTCAAAATTCTATCTAAGTTAGAAAAAATTCAATGTATGTGTAACCAAATTTCCCTTGAGAGAATTTATTACAGGAAATATTTCCAACAAGTCTCAAACATCCCACAGGTTACAAAGGGCATCTGAAAGGTTTTGGTGTTTAAAGCAGCTAATGCGGTCTTATTAGCATATTTAAAAATTCTAGGGTAATCCTGTTAGTATCCCAAACTTTCTTCAATTCTGCCCTCTGTGGCAGTATTTATCACTCATAAAAGATTCCCAACCTTTCTTTTTTTTATACTGTAAGTAGTCAAAGTTCATGGTCAACAGAGATTGCTCTTGGAATTACCGTGAATGGGCTTTGGACAGCCACAGAACCGAGTTGATGTGTTTATTTATTTATGTGTTTAATATATAGCTTTACCCATCTCCAGGCAGAAATGCATGTGCTGGGTTTGGTTTTGATGAATGAGGTGTGGCACACAGATGGAGAAAAGTTAAAAATCTCCCTCAAACAGACCTCAGTGGTCCATAAATTATTTACAGAATCCTTCAGTGTGCTGTTGGAGTGGTCAGAGCCAGTTTCTAATATGGAGACAAGAGCTCTTTAATCACATTCTTTCCCTCTGCAGAAAGATTGTCATCTACCAGAGTACTATAAAGCAAGAACTGGATAGATGTTGTGACTCTAAATGGAAATCGAAATTAAAATAGAAGTTGCTTATCATTTACTGACCTTAAGAGATGACTGCCAATTTCATGAAACTGTCATAATAGCCATGATATCCTAAATGTGTATAGTATTTTCTCCATCAAGTCCTGAAAATATTCTCAATATATCACTAGTAGTTTATAGATCTTCATAACAACAAACATAAATGAGCACACAGTGTCTGTTCCCTACTTAGAAAACTATCACCACCTTCCAGAGATAAATATGCTTATTTATATCTTATATGTGTGTGCATACATGATGTGAAAATAGAAGATGAGGTCAAAAGGAAGGATGAAGAGAGACAGCAGTTTAACAGAAGGAAGGAATATAAATAGCACATATTTTGTCATATGAAGATTCTAGATTTAAATGCATATATACACGCATACATATACATAAATTTGTAACCATATAACATATAAACACAAGAGGGCATATTATAGAAAGAAGAAGGTAATCTATGGGAATGGAAAAGAGAAACAGGGGAGGGCAAAAGGTGGGTAAGTGTGAGTGAAGTCCTGTTACATACATGCATGCATTGTTATAGCAAAATCTGTTATTTTGTATAATAAATAAAAATAAGTAAAAATTCAAAAATCATAACATCTTTTAAAAAAGCAGTGCTAGGCTAGGAGCCACAATAGAACAATAGCACTTTTAATTTAAAAATACAGTCATTAGCTGAACTATTATTTGCTAATGATCCCAGACTTAAATTTGCTAGTATCTCTATTTTATATCTCTTATGGAAATAATGACTATAAATAAAATTATTATTTAAGTTATGTGATATTGATATAGTTAATCTCTACACAGAACCAGTTAGGTTCTATGTGTAGTCATTCCATAGTTGATACAATATTTAGGCTTTCAAATAGTATATGTTAGAAACAAAGTTTGTCAGTATTTGTTTATAGGATCTAGTTTAATTGCTAAAGTGGTTGGCAGTAGGCTGCTAATACTAGTGAAAAAATTTGTACAATATATTTTAACTCATGCTTAGATTTTACGTTTTGTGGTATGTGTATAGTGTGTGTGCTGTGAGCACATTCACGTGTGTGTGAATTTGGGCTCACATGTGTCAAAATGTGTGTATAGAGGTCAGTAGACCACCTCAGTATGGGTCCTTACCTTACTTCTTGCTTGAGGCAAGGTGTCTTTCTTTCTTTTCTGCTGCTGTTCCAGGCTGGCTATCCCACGGGCTCCTGTGTCTGCTTCACCTTGCCCCATAGGAGATTGCAGACAATCTGGAATTGGACACAATCATACTATGGGGTCCAGCTTTGAATTCTGTACATTTCACCTCAGCTCCTCATTGCTTGTGTGGTAAGCTCTTTTACTCACCCAACCATCTCCCCAGCCCTAGCCTCTACCCTACAGTAAAATGTTCAGTTGAATGAAGGCACACATGGACATTTACTCAATAAACACAAATTGTTTAATAGTTACAACAACCCTCTAAAATAAAGTTATTAACTATATAATCTCTACCCAAGGGAGATCTTAAGATTTTTTTTTCTCCAAAATAGTAGCAAGGAACAGAAATTCCTATGATTGGATAGCATATAACCATTTTCATACATGCCAGGGAGTTTTAGCCTTTAGATAATGAGCAGGAGGTAAGGCTGCCTTATCTTTGGAGGCTCTCAATTTCATGGATTGGATCAATAGGAGGGGCTGGAGGCTGCCTCCTGCAGGAAAACTCTCTGCTGCTGGAAGCCCCAGACATGGTGAGAGCTGGAGGGTTGCCTAGGGCAAAAGGCAGCCTGTGGTGTATGAGATAGATAAAAAGTAATAACTTTATCAGTTCCTTCAGGGAAGATATCTTACCTGTTTGTTCTAGGTATAGCTCACTGCCTGGCATTCATGTGACTTCAGTAAGTATTTCTTCAGTGGTTAAATGAGTGAAAGCAACCTGCTTATTATTATATTTAAAGATACCTACATACTAATGATGAAACATTATTTAAAGTTGTATTTTCAATGATGTCTTTGAGCTCATAGTAATTTGTCTTCTATATCTTAAAAACACATACTGTGTAATCCACTGATTTTTGATACATGGCTCAATCTCTGATTTTAATGTATTTAGTCTAGGTCTGAACTAGGGTTGAAGACCTGTATTCCTTGTTACTCAAATGCTGGGACAGAAGGACTGAATGTTCAAAGGTAGCCAGGACTATACGGTAAGTTCAAAGGCACTCTGGACAATTTAGTGAGATCCTATCTCAAGATTTTAAAAAGGTCTCGGGATATATCTCATTGTTGGAATGCTTAATAAACATTTGCAAGACCCCAGGTTCAACACTATTTTAATAATTAAATAAAATAAACTCAAAATAAACATTTAAATTTGTGGTTTGATATGATCTTTTTGCCTAAAAACTCACCTCACCAGCCTAGGTGACTTCAACTTTGGGTGATTCTGACTGCTCTTCCTTCCTGCCTGAGTGGCAGTGAACTTTGTATCTGGAGATATTTTTAATTGTCACAACTTTCAAGGGAAAGGGGACACATGGAGGGCAGTTAGCAGTGATGCTGACTTACATACTACAGAATGCATGGGTTGCCTCCAATGACAACGGGTTAACGAGCAACAATAGAGGACAACTTAGTCGTCTGTTACTAGTCTCCTAGGGAAGTTATCACTCATTACCACAACAGAGAGATACAGATAGAAATTAACTCTCTCAAGATTCTGGAAGCCAGAATTCAAGATTAAGTTGTGAGAAGGGCCAATTATGATCCCTTTTGGGGTTTCTAACTAGGGTTTCTGAAGAGATTTTACACAGAGCTTCTTTCAGTTTCTGGAAGAAGCAGCAAGTTTAAGCTTGAGGCTGCCTGACTACCATCTCCATTTTGGTCTTCCTATGGACACATCTGTCTTCAAATGTGAGAACATTGTAGGTGTGGTTGGCCTGAAACTCACTATGTAGAACAGGCTGGCTTTCAATTTACAGAGATCCATTGGCCTCTGGCTCTTCAGTGCTAGGATTAAAGACATGACTCACCATGCCCTGCTTATCTTGGATTTAAAAAAGATGTACACACTTATTTAAGTATGTGTGAATATATGTGTGTATGACTGAGTATGTGCACATGGGGTGCCCTTGGAGGCCAGAAGATGGCATTGCATCCTCTTCAGCTAGTTTACAGGAAGTTGTAATCTACCCAGTAAATATGTGTGCTGAGAACTCAGACTTTATAAGAGTAGAAAGTGCTCTTAATTGCTAAGCCATCTCTTTAGCCCCATTTAAAAATGTTATTTATATCATAGTTCCTTTATGGTTATTCAACAACTATTTCTTTTTCCTTAATGTCATCAGAAAAAGTTATGAAAAATATTTTATTTCTCAAATTTCACTCCATTTTAACTTGTTTATTCTGGCTTTTCTTTTGTTTTTGACATAGTAGCTCTCTGTAGCTATGGATGGACTCTAAATCATAATATTCTTTCCTTAGCCTCCCCAGACTGGGGTTATAGGCTGTTCCAACACATTGTGCTGTCTTGCTGAATTTTAATGAAAGAACTGTTGCTTCTGTTTTTAGTTTTGTTTTGTTTCAATTTCTTGGAAGCTGGAGAAATTTTGTGGTCGAAACTATCTTTTTATGATTTTTCATCATTGAAATGAAAAGTGCATTTTGTATCGTTAAGATGACAACTTGGTGTCTCTCAATTAGAAGGAGTTGGTCTTCCACATTATCTGTTTGCCTTCCGCAGCACAGGATGATGAGTGTTACTTAACTTCTGTTACTAATGTTATCATGGATACTGCTTACACAGACAGTGTCTGTAATTTGTGTTATAAATAATGATGCTGTGTTATTTATCAGCCTCTAAACCTGAAAACTGGCATGTGATTCAGTGTGAACCATACACTCATATAAGCCAGACACTTTTCCTTTGACATACCCCACCAGTCCACCCCACTACACTATTTTTCCTTTCTCAGTTCTTCAACACAGGAACTCAGTCATGGGACAGGAATCGCTCACCCTCTTTACAAGTTCTGTTAGAGCTTTGCTTTTAAAACGTGGAGCTCACATGTCTTACATTTCACCTCTTCTACAATTTAGTATACTGGAGCTCTTTGAGGGCCCAGGGTTGTACCCTTTTCTACCATTTCAACATTTAGCTTACTGATGCTTGTACAGTAGTGGATGTTTTGAGCAGTTTCTATAGAAACAATGTTCCCTTATCTTTGTACTTTCCAAATCCTTTTTGTGACGCCTTTCTCCTTGAATTAAAGTGTGGTTTCACATAAAATCCCTGCATTGCACATTTTTTTTTTCTGCAGAATTTTACGACTGTCATTTCTCCTAGGGACTTGCTGAATTGCTGCCTTTGTGGTTACAGATTCAACTTAACCACAGACCCCCCATGGCACATAGAGGTTTTCATCCACTGCATGCTGGTTAGCCGTGCAGAAAGAGGCAGGAACCAAGTGTGGACCCTTACCCAAGAGGATTAGAAAAACACACCCCTGGAAGTGTCTTTGAGGGTCTTTCAGAAACCATTAAATCAAGATGGCTCTGAGCTTGTGAGCGGCTCAACTCAGGGCGGGCTTAGAAATGTGAACACGCTTTCAAGGTTGGATGGGTTAGCGTTTAAGAGCACTTAGTGCCCTACAAAGGAAATGGGCTTCAGAGGACCCAATACCGACCTCTGATCCCTTTATGCATCAAGTAGGTAGACACTCAAACATATACAAATAAAACAAATACATCTTTAAAAAAAGATTAAAAAAAATTGGAAAGTGGAGGAACTATAGGAAGTGGAGCCTGGGGGCATGTCCTCTGGGACTGTATATTGTACTGTCCTCCCTTTTACTGACTTGCTGTTTTCTGCTTGTCAGGACTTGGGATGAACACCTCCCTCTACAATGAATTGGAACCTCCCTCCAGTCTCCTCAGCCATCTGGCTACAGCAATGATGAAATCAACACAGGCATATCTTGCCTTTCGCTGTTATTTCTTCCCATTCACATCTCTTCCCCTTGAATCTTTTGGAAAAGTTTCATGGTTGTTTTCTTATGTTCTATTCTTTTGTGCTATTAATTAGTGATGATGTATTTGATTATATCAAAGAGGGCATGGTCCTGCACCCCTATTATCCCAGTATTTGAAATGCTGGTGTAGCAGGATAAAAAAGCCAGCTCATGTATATAGGCAGATTTTGCTTTGAAGAATGGAAGAAAGGAAGAATGGAAAAAGGAAAGGCAGAAAAGAAGAAAGAAAGACAGAAAGAAAGGACGAAAAGAAGGAAGGAAAGGAGGAAGAGCAGTAGAGAGATGAAGAGAGAGAGGGAAGGAGGGAGGGTGGGAAGAAGAGAGGGAGGGGGGGAAGGAAGGAGGGGGGGAAGGAGAAAAATAGAAAAAAGAAAAATCACAGTATCTGGCTACCCAGTAGTCACATATATCCTTGGACTTTCTATTTGTTTTCTGTTGCTGCACTGTTTCTTTTATGTTTAATAAGCTGTATATAATCAACTCTAATTCATTTAAAAATATGATTTATTTTTCCTATGCCAGCTCTTGGCTGTAAGTAGAGGAAATCACTTCACTGTAGGGTCAGATGAGTAACTAAGTTGGGAAGTCATGCAGAGCTTTGTCCTAGCAGGCAGCCATTCCTTTGCCACATACTCTGAAACCTATTGTTGGTATGTATGCACACAAGACAAGTTGCTTTCTTTGGGTCGCCTAGTGCTGCTGGAACAACCAGCATCCTCCAAACTTCCTGCATGTATGAAATTCCATGGCTAACCTTCCCTGCTTCTAGATTTTAACCCCAGACCAAGGAAAATTAACAACCAGTCTCTCCTTACTTTGCCACTTTTACAAGCACAGAATGCTGGTTTTCCTGTGTGGTGTGCCCTCCCCCAGGCACATTGGAGACCATTGTTTGTTGGACTTTATCCCCTCTGTGGTGTTGGCTCCTGCTTTTTTCCCGTTAGAAGGACCAGCTCAGTGTGCCCTTGTCTCATACCCTCGGTGCTGTGTGGCTTTGTGTGCCACCTCAGTCCTGCTTTCTTAAAGATGGAATTTTCTTTCTCAAATTCTGTGGGCTGTTTTTGGGAAATACTATCTCTACATCATCTTCAAACAGAAAACACAGGCCTTGGTCTTCTCCCTGAATCTCTCTGACCAGTTTTCTTCATTTTTTTCCTTTGTGGATTGGTAGAGACAGAGAGGACTGGCTCCTTCTTATGCATCATGTTTTGTTCTTCATGACTGTCTGTGCATTTGTACATGAGGTACATAACACACATGTGAAAAGGAATACAAATTCACATGGACACATGTAGGTATGTATAAAGAAATAGTATGTAACAACTCTGCAGGTGAAGAAATTAAGTACAGAGGCTTCGTGCTTACTGTCAAGTGGTTCAATTTGATTTTTCTACATTGGGATAAGGTAAAAGTTCACATATATCAATTACTAATTTTCTGTACAGTATTCATGAAATTACAGAAAATGTCCAGGACCTTTTTAGGTAGACTGTGTTAAATGGTATAGTTCAAGTTTGGGCTAATGTATAGTTATATCTAGCACATTTAAGGTAGGTTTGGCTGTGGTTTGAGGTTTTATAGGTTATGTGTACTAAGTTCTTTATCTGAAGAATGCATTAAAAAAAACTGTGGTACATTTTCCAATGGAATACTATCAGCTATCTGAAACAAGGAAATCATGCAATTTGCAGCCAAATGGATGGAACTAGAAAAGTTCATCCTGAGTGAGCTAACCCAGATCCAGAAGGATGCACATGGCATCTACTCACTTAACTGGAATTTAGCCATACAGTACAGGATAGCTAACCTATAATCATCAGACTGAAAGGAACAGAAACATGATCATTGTTACCTGTTAGTGGGACACTTTACTCTAGTGGAACTCACATGTTACCAGTGTAAGAGGAAGCTCTTAGCCCTCATGTGACTGCTGAACTGAGGAGGGCTGGCATGTGGGGGGCACCCCACACCGGAGGAGTAAGATAAGTGGGAAAGGGGTGTAAAGGGTGGGAGGGTGGGACTGGGAAGGGTGAAGGGAGGGGGCTGTGATGGGGATATAACTTGAATTAATAAATGTAAAAAACAAAAAAAAAACATTTGTTTTGAAGGGCTGGGGAATGGCTCATTTGATACAGTATTTGCTGCAAAAGCATAGGAACATAAATTTAGATCCCTAGCACAAATGTAAAAAACTGGGTGTGGCCATGCATACCTGCAATCTCAGTTGCTAGGGTAGGGTTTGCTAGCAGCCTGTCTGGTCAGTTGGTGAACTTCAGGTCTAATCAGAGATTCTGTCTTAAGAAAAAAAAAAAAAAAAGGTAGAGGAAGACACCAAATGCCAGTCTTGCACCTCAATATGCATGCACATACACATTGACACACAAAGTAGTCACAAACACACAAAACCCTTTTAAGTTATGATATTTTCAATCAGTGAGAGATTTGCTAGGATACAGCCCCATAAGAAGTTGTCTGGAATTTGCATTGCAAACATCTCAGAAATTTCCTAAGTGTCTTTCCCCACTTCCAACACTTCACAGACCTTTCAATCCCTATGTCCCAATAACAAACACTTTTTTGCCTTTAGTGTTGTCATTTCTTAATTATGTTTACAATTTTACCACCTACATTTTCATGACTTCAGATGACTGCTTTCTTAATTATCTTTTTCTTGCTTTAGGGCTCTTTGTGTCTTCTAGCATATTAGAAACAGGCCTAAAAATATCATTTCTTTCTGCAGCATCTTTCCTTCTTCCTGGGTACCTTTCAATTTGCCAGATTGATTTTATTCCACCAATATTAAATACTCACCCCTACTTTCTTTCTTTCCTGAACTGGTGATGAAATCTTGGGCCCAGGGAGGAGAAGGCTTTCTTCTACCACATAGAATACAGAACACTGTCACAGAAGTTCAGTTTTCATGTCATGCCCACCTAATCCACCATTGTCTCCTGAAAACAAAAGGAAAATTACCATGAGAGCTCTTCTCTCAATGCAGCCAGGAGGTCATTATGAACACAGGACTTCTCCAGCTGCTGCCTGGAAAGAAAATGTTTTCTCCATTATTTGGCCCCTGGGTCCTGGAAGGCCTTAAAGGTCAGCATGGATCCAAGGCTTGAGATGCATATCAAGAGGCACTAAAGCACTGCTTATATGCATTTTTGGGTTGTTGGCTTGTCTCTTTCTTTATTTTCCATGCCCTGTAGATACTGTCACTTCCCAATATTCTGTTGTTCATTTAGGCTTCTATCTTTTCCTGTCTTGTTTGTTAAAAGGTGAACTATTTATATTATCCAAAGAGTAACTGGATGAGCTCAGCATCTCCTGGGCTTTGATATTTACCCATCACTAGGAGGCTCTTCTTTCTTCTTGAAGCTTTTGTTCTGCTAGCCCACTTTATTGCTTCCAATTATTGAACTCTAATTCTAAAACCAAGGACTCCTGAAGTGCTGGCCAGTAGCACTTTATGTCCCACTGTTATCTTAAATTCTTTTTGCTCAACCTTTCTTTATGGACATCTCATGCTAAGGTTATTAACCTCACATCATGTTCCCTTCTCTCCTCTTCTGTACTCATTTTGTTCAGTGTGGGTAATTCAAAGGCAAATTGTTTCTACCATAAATCCCAAGTCCTTACTTGTTGAATGCTCTGCAATCCACTCTGTGTAATCAGCAGTCCATTCTAGAGGCCCATTCGCAGCCCTGAGCATTAGAACAAATACCTCTGTAGTGTTCGGAGACTCCCAGAGCCCATGGACATGAACTTCAAGAAGGTCAGTGGTAGAACTTACTTTCTCCCCTTCATTTAAATGCTTCTTAGTTTCCTAATTAAATGGTATGTCTGAAGGCACAGAACACCTTTTTTTTCTAGCTTACCTTTGAAATGTTTGGATACACATTTTAGGTTGGAAATAGTGTGTGGGTGTATGTGTGTGTCCACCTGAGTGTGGTTTTTCCACTACAAGCATCCTTTCCTGGGGATCCTCTTAAGAAACACTTTTCTGTAGAAAGAGCAGGTTGCTCTGGGCATCAGCATAAACATGACTCTTATGAGCTGACAGGTCTTAGGATGCTAGCAAACTTCCTTCTTGTACTTAACTCCAAAAAAAGGATTCTATCTGCAAGAGTCTGCAAAAGGATTGAATAAGGCATTCACTTAAAATTTTGGTAGATGAGAACTTTTCAGTAAAGAAGGATCCATTTTATCATCTGTTTAGACAAGATCTATTTTTATCATCTGTTTAGACATTACTGTCTGCCAGGGCATACCAGGGTTGTGTGATCTGTAATTCAGTTTTACTTTTGCATACTTTTACTGATAAAACATTTCTAGGATATGATAAAAGGTTTCTCAAAGTGAAATTAGTCTGATAAGTATATTTTTCAATTGCTTCTCTAATAATAATAATAATAATAATAATAAAGAATAATAATGACAGGTGAGGTGGGTCAGTTTGTAAGAGTACCTGGCACCAATACTGTTAGCATGAGTTCCAACCAGTTGACACACATGGTGAAGGAAGACACCTGACTCCCCAAACTTGTCCCTCTGTCCTTCACATGTACTTCAGTATGTACCCCCAGATAAATAAGTAAAAATGTGATATCTTATAACAGGAAGAAAATAAATATTATATAAAAATATAATAAGTATTATATTTGTAAATATATAAGCATTCTATAAAATATATAACCATTATTTCTATACATACATATATCTAATTTGAAAATTAACTTATTTATTTCTCCCATTCACTCTCCTTCAAAGGGTAACCTCACAAATCTGCTATGTGTGGTTCCCAAGAATTACATGAGAGAGAGGCAGAGAAATTCATCAGAAATCAGGAATTTCTGTTCCCCTATTTCCCAGTACTTTAAGGCACCAACCCTTGAAGTTTTCAAATAGTACAGTTAGCACTGAATATCAGATCATGACTCATCAATTATGTCATATTCTACTATGAAGTGTTATCTTTTTTTGCAAAGTTTAGGATGCAAGTGAAATCTTAACATCCCCAGAGGGAGTATGATGAAATTATAAATCATTTTTTCTCATAGAGATCATCAAAACTGTTATCAAATTTGAGGGGTTGACAGTCAATATGAAGACAGAGTGTGGGAGTAATGGGTATACTGCCAAGTAGGTAAAGTACCAGGTGCTGAACCCAGAAGACTTTAGAGTCCTAGCATCCACAAAAGGTTAAATGCAGTGGAAAACATCTACAACTCCAGTGGGAAGAGACTGATGAATCCCAGATAATAGACTTTATCCCAAAAACTAAGATAAAGTACTGTAGAGGAAGAGACCTTCTGGTTTCCTCATTCATACCCACACACGGACCCACACAAGTACATGTGCCCCCCATAAACACATATGCACAGTATAACACAACACACAGAGTAGTGGCAGAGGTGTGCGTGTGTGTGTAGTGAATTTTCAACACAATATAGGACATTTTTCAGACATATATTTATCTCTGGAAATTTTTTTTGTTACTTAAGATGAATCACTGGATAATGTGACACATGCCTGTATTCTAGGCAGTTGACTGAGACAGGAGGTTGAGATGGGGAGATTGAAAGTTCTAGGCCAGCCTGGACTAAATAGCAAGTTCTGGGCCAACCAATAACAAGGTTCAGATTGGCCTTCACTACAAAGTTAATTATTAATTAGTCAATTAACTAATTAAAAAATTTAAACAAAAAATTAAAAATATAAAAGAATATTTCAACATAAAATATAATCAAGTTTTGAGCCATAGCATCTTTTAAAAGTTTTATTACTAATATTTTTATATTTAAAACAATTTTAAAAATTTAATATATTTTGATCATACATATGTGTAACAATAGTTAAGGAATTTGAGAGCAAAGGAGTGATACTTGGGAGGGTTTGGAGGGAGGAAAGAGAAGGAGGTATGATTTCAGTATATCATAATCTCAAAAAGTCTTTGAAATGTTAAAATAAATTCATATTTACTTCAAACTGTTACATTTTTGTAAAACTGTGGTTGATGCCCTGGTGACATGTCTTGCTGGATCCTGTGAGCGGTGCTGAGAGTTTCCCAAAAACTCTTTTGCAGTGTACACCAACTTCTCTGAGTTAATGTTGTTTTTCACAGTTACTTCCAGTGGGCCTCTATCTGCTTCCCTGTGTTCTTCAGAAGAGCTGGCTACACCTTGGGTGCAAGCTAACATTTATTGTCTTTGAAATGCAGCTTATTTCAGCTGCTCACATTCATTCATCAGTATGACTTACTGACTAGGGCGCTATCTGCAATGTGTGCTTATATCAGATAGGCTGGGGCTAAAGTCCATCCATTATTTCTAGACTCTAGCTTCCCTTCACCATCCTGGATTAATCATGCTGGCAAATATCTGAGCAGCATTTGGCCAGGAGAGGCTCTATAAGGGAAGGGTCTCAATGAGCTGGGATGGCAAACTCAATAAATCAGAATCAAATCGGCAAAAGCACCAGGTATTATTCACAACCTCCAGGCATTGCAGACTGTAGGTTTTAAGTGGAGAAGTTTGCATACTTGGATGGTACACTTAAATAATGAAAAGCTGGAACAGAACTCCTGATATTCAATGTATTGCTTAGAAAAAAAAAAAAAGCTACACTCACAATTCACCTCAGTTGCCTGTGGTTCATTGATTCTGACATCCAATTAAATTGATCAGCCCCAATGATCACTAAAGCAATTGTTGGCCAAACATTACTAGAAAAATAAACTTGTTTTAAATTTCTGATTTATTTTATGGCCTCTATCCAAAATTGGGAACAAATAGGAGTTTGCTTTGAAGTGGAAATTATGTACAACTCTGCACTGTAATTTGTACTGGTGTACTAGCCATGTGTGTTTGTTTTTTATCTTTTGCTTGTCTTTGTCATATTAATTCCAAGAGCTTTCTCATATTTTTATTTAATTCACTTTTAGTAGTGTTTTCTTTCAACAAACCTTGCTGTTGTACTTAATTGTCTTTATGTAAAGAAAATGTCAACTTTCGGTACTCCAATGCTTTTGTTAAAAATCAATCTTGGTTCAATCAAATATCATTTGAAAAACCCATAATACATAACTTAAAAGCATTTGGCTAAAACAGTTTCAATGATATATTTTGGCATAAGTATTTCAAGACGATATATCAATATTTTCCTCTAAAATCCTAATGATATATGTAAAAAGACAGTTCTTTGAAATCCAAAGGAAAATGTCAATAAAACTATGGATGTCAATGATTCCTAGTTGATCGCAAATTACAGAGGAAATCTGGCAGTTAAATTCGAATAATTAGGATAAATAAAAGTGGAGAATTTAAATTTTCTCAGATTAATTCTTTCTCAGTATTAGTAAAACCACAAGCTAATTCACAGACACTTTTGTCTTTTAATTTTATGTGTGAAGAAAAAGCGATAGATAGAGTAAGTTTTTGGCCTATTTTTCCAAATGACATTATTTCACAGTAGCCAATATATGTATTAAAAAGTACAAAGAAGTCTCAGGGATAATTGTCATTTGGGTGATAGGACAACATTGTATGCTTTCTTCCTGCTTTATTTTTTTCACTTTCTGCTTTGGTAGACAAGGGTTTGTTAACAGCTTTGTTGGTATAGCAGATAGTGAGTCAAGTTGCCAGGGGATGGGATGGGAAGATATTTCAGCTGGTAATGTGGGTGCATCACAAGCATGAGGACCTGGGTTTGACCCTCAGAACCTATGTAGAAACAACTGCCGAGAGTCATGTGCAATTGCCCTCTCACTGAGACAAGCAGATCCTTGAGGATAGCTGGCCAGCCACATCGTCTCTTTGTAAAGTTTCAGGTCAGTCAGGGAATTTATTCCAAATAATGTGGACAACTGCTGAAGAAAAGTATGTTAAGCTTCTACACCCATGCACACTCATGTGTCCTAGTGAATGCAAATGTACACACACACACACACACGCACATGCACACACACAGGATCAGATTAAATTTCAGTTGAATGACACTGACATTTTTGCATTTTGCATATTACTTTCACCAGACTATGGAAACCTCGTACCATGTAATTCAGTTTCTTTTAAATTTACATATCCTCTGTCCAAGGTCAAATCTGAATCTTTTGTTTGATTTTTGAGACCGGCTCCATGACAACTTTGAACATGCAATTTTCCATATCCCAAGATGTTTTAGGCACAAACTGATTCGCTTGGCAACATCTAAATTCTTTTTCTTTTCTTTTCTTCTTCTTCTTTTTTTTTTTGCTTTTTTTTAATTTATTTTTTTTCTTCAAGTTACATCTCAATCACAATCTCCTCCCTACTTCCCCCTCCAGTCCCACCCTCCCACCCTATTCCCCCTCAACCCCGCATCCTCTTCCTCCTTTTTTTTAAGTTTAAGGTATATCTTTTCCCCCCCAACAGCTCCCCCATTCAATCCAACAAATGTTCTTTCTCTTATAACAATAAATACAATACAAAAAAACCCAGAAATAAATAGGTCACAACTATGAGAGCTATATGGCTTAGCATACATTCCCAATGTCCATTCCGTATGTATTTGGCACCTGACTTTAACATTCAACTATCTAACCATCTCCATGAGTTTAAAGTTCTATATCTAACTCAGTTTTCATACTACCTTGCATCACAATTTTAAAAACATCTTCTTAGATACAGAACACCCTCTTGATTTCTAAACAACTCAAAATTTAACTATGAGACTCTAGCTATCTATTCTTCAACCACCTCAGAGATCTGAGAGGGATAAATATATATGATTATATAGGAAGTGCAGGGGCTGCAGCTTCCAAAACTAAGAAATGACATACCAGTGGGCGCTTAGACAGCTCCCATTTTCTCTCCATACATTGCAGCATCAATTTTCAGCTGTTTGGCCCCATTTCTCTGACAGACATTGATTGTAGAGCAGAAATTATGAAGGACTTACGTACCCTGTCTTGGCAGAGCTAGGCTGTTGACTTACCTGCTTCCAAGTTTTGTCCTTTTTGGATAGCATTCTGTCTACAGTTGAAGCAAGGGGTTTTTCTTGCCAAGAGATAGGCTTGCCACTAATTCAGTCATCTCCCGCGAAACCATGAAAATATCCTATACATCTACAGAAAAAAAAACAAAAACAAAAACAAAAAAACAAAACCTTTTAAGATACTATCAAGTTTGTGTAATCTATGTGGCCACCTGCAGTCTAACATTCTAATCTGAAATTAAGGCCATTTTCCTTTCATTCCAGTAAGGCAAGTATGCCTTTGGTAAATTATAGTTTGAAAATTTTATATTGTATTTTTATTATATTTTTAAGCTTATTAACTCTTTTCTTAAAAAAGTATTATTTACTTCTAGAACATAGCTTCCTCCCTCCTCCCCTCATGGCCCCTCCCTTTTCTCTCCTTCCTTCCCTCCCTCCCTCCCTCCCTTCCTCCCTCCCTCCCTTCTTATTCCTCTACTTGGTACTCTCCTTCTCTTCAGATGAGGTGGGCCCTCACATATCACACTGCCTCAGTTATTCAGTCATGTGAGGGCCAAGAGCTTCTACTTGTACTAGGGCTTGATATGGCACATCATCTAGGGTATGGTGTTCCACTAACCTGCAGCACATTCCATGACTCATTGGTGGGTAAAATTTTTCCTAGGATAGATATGCTAGGTTCCTCTCTATTTGGGTGTGTGGGTTGTAGGATAGTTATCCTGTGATGTATGGTTAATATCCATTTATGAGGGAATACATACCATGTTTATCTTTCTGGGACTGCATCAGCTTGCTTAGGATGAGCTTTTCTAGTTCCATCCATTTGGTTTTGAATTGTATGATTTCCTCATTTCTGATAGCTGTGTAGTATTCCATTGTGTAAATGTACTACAGCTTTTTTTATCCATTCTTCAGTTGAAGGACATCTGGGTTGTTTCCAGTTTCTGGCTATCACAAATAAAGCTGCTATGAACATTGTTGAGGCAATGTCCTTGTGGTTTCATTTCGAATCTTTTGGATATATGCCCAAGAGGGGTATGGCTGGGTCTTGAGGTAGATTTATTCCCAATTTTCTAAGATATCTCCAGATTGATTTCCAAAGTGGTTGCACAAGTTTGCAGTCCCACCAGCAATGGGGGAATGTTCCTCTTTCTCCACATCCTCACCAGCATGTGCTACCATTTGAGTTTTTGATCTTAGCCATTCTGACAGGTGTGAGATGGACTCTCAGAGTTGTTTTAAGTTGCATTTCCCTGATGACCAAAGATGTTGAACATTTCTTCAAATGCCTCTTGGCCTTTAGAGATTCCTCTTCTGTGAATTCTCGGTTTAGCTCTGTACCCCATTTATTGATGGGGTTATTTGATTTTTTGGTGTTTAATTTCTTCAGTTCTTTATATATATTTTGGATATTAGCCCTCGGTTGGATGCTGGGTTGGTGAAGATCCTTTCCCAGTTTGTAGGCTGCCGTTTTGTTCTAAGGACAGTGTCCTTTGACTTACAGAAGCTTTTCAATTTTATAAGGTCCCATTTATTGATTGTTTGTTTTAGTACCTGAGCTATTGGTGTTCTCTTCAGGAAGTTGCTACCAGTGACAATGATTTCAAGGCATTTCCACTTTCTCTTCTATTAATGTTAGTGTGTCTGGATTTATGTTGAGGTCCTTGATCCACTTAGACTTAAGTTTTGTACAGGGTGATAAGTATGGATCGATTTGCATTCTTCTACATGTTGACATCCAGTAAGAACAGCACCATTTATTGAAGATGCTTTCCTTTTTCCATTGTATGTTTTTGGCTTCTTTGTCAAAAATTAAGTGACCATACGTGTGTGGGTTTATTTCTGGGTCTTCAATTCTATTCCATTGGTCAACTGGTCTGTTTCTATACCAGTACCATGCTGTTTTTATTACTATTGCCCCATAGTACATCTTGAAATCTTGGATGGTGATACCTCCAGTACATCTAAATACTTAAAGACATTTTTGAAGCAGGAACAGAATTGGACATTCTTTTCACCATCCTTCCAGGATTGCATCTTGAGAAATGTGCACCATTTCCTCTGACCTCCTTAATTCCCGGGTCTTAGCTATATTTCACTGCCATAAACTGGGAGTCACAACTCGACAGGGACTCATGTGAGTAAATGAAAGGAGGTAGGTCTTGAAAAATTAGACAACAGTAAAAGTTCCCTAAGCACTCAACCACCAAAAGTTAATTGAAAATTAGACATGTAATGGATTTTGTAATTTCTGGCAGTGCTAGCATATGTCATATTGCATAATCCCAGTGTGGACTTGGTTTTGAACATATGTCACATATACTATGCACTGTTTAGACCATTGTTCCATGATGCTCCATGGAGCCCTCCCTGAAACTGCAAATTAATTATTTAATGTAGTTATTAGCAAGTATAAACTGTAATATTAGGCCGGCAGAGTAGCTGGCGGCTTGGCAGAGGAGCAGGCAGCTCAGCCTGAGTGCCTTAACTGGTTGCCTAACTTATCCTGAAGAAAGAGCCCCAGGACCAAGGGTGGCCTACACCACCTATAACCTAAACTCTGTTAATTAATATAAGCTGTTATATTAGGCCGGTAGAATTACCGGCGGCTTGGCGGGAGATTCGCCTGGGCTCAAGGGGAGTCTGGGAATCCAACAGCCTGGGACTGCTTGGACTGAGGGCCTATAAGCCTCCGCAGTCTTTTCCCCAATAATTAAACACACTGAGACCTTTTAATATTTTAACGCTTAGCCCTTAGCTGGGCAGACTCTCAATTAGCTACTCTAAGTTAACCCCAAACCAACATGTGCCTGTGAGTACCTTCCAAACTTCTCCAGACATCTTTCTCCTGTGTCTCCCGGTGGAAAAAGGAAAGAGTCTCTGTGTGTGCGGAATTCCTGCTGATCTGAGGAAATCCCACCTTCCTATACTCTTTCTGCCCAGCTAATTGGCCATAAGCAACTTTTATTAACCAATCAAGAGAATGCCTCAGAAGGGGCGGTAACCAGATCTCAGCATTGAATTCAATGTATCAGAAACAATATTAGACCTTCTCTCAACACCTCCCATTCCAGAATATTGTATGTTTGGATTCCAACATTTTCACTGTACATACAGTTTTCTGTTCTTACAGAAATGCTTCAGTTTTCTTGCTTTCCTTTTTCCTTGGAAGTTTCTGCCACAGTCTTCTATCATTAGCAATATTAAGATCTCCATTGATTCAGAACTAGAAATCATGGGTTAAATCTCCTAAAGACAGAGCTAAATGTCAGCATTTATTTATGGCCCCAATGTAAATGCTGAATATCACCACTTTGAAACTTGACAACTTTTAATATCCCATCTTAGCATGTGTGTGTGTGCGCACACACACACACACACACCACCACCAAGAAAATAAATTAATAAAGATATTTATTTTAAAATATTTAGAAAAAATGGAAAAAATAAGTTCTTAGTGTTCCTTTTTTAGCTGGCTCTGATCAGAAGTGTTTTCATGTGTGGTGGATTGATTGACCACTTCCATTATGTAGCCTTCATAAAAACATATACTAAAGGATACCAAAGGAGTTTTTGAAATAAGTAAAGCCAAGGGACCCACAGAATGAGAGATTAAGAAGTAAGAAGGTCATATTCTGCAGATCTCTTGGGGTTTTTGAAGATGCCCTATCCATCTCTTGTATTTAGATAAGCAAATGTTGCTTGTCTCTTAGCAACTTGATTACTGGGTAGTTTAGAGAATATCTGTGATAGACTGTCATAGTAGCTAACAAAGAGACATGTTTGCATGACTAGGAGTTTGTTTTAACTATCCTAGACCATTTTAAACGGTTGGTATCAAGAGGTCAGAGCTTCACATTTTATTTTTAAGTATCTCTAGGTATGATACCATTAGGAAGTGTTACCTTTAAATTTGTATCAATATACAAAGATCTATTCAATTGTGGTTAAATATACTCTTAATTATGTATCAATATACCAAGATCAATGCCAATGTAGCCCAATATAATCTTAATATTACGTCCATATGCAAGGGTCAATACCATTGTGGCCAACTATAATCTTAATTTTGTATCAATATACAAAGATCAATACCGATGTAATCCAATACAATCTTATTTTTGCACAATAAACAATGGTCAATACCACTTTAGCCAAATAAACTTCTAATTTTGTATCAATATACAAAGGTATAAGGGCATATTCAATAATCTGCCCCTTCTTCTTGGACCTTCCTGTGCTATGTCTGTATCTCATTTTTCTCAAGCCCATGCACTCCTACATAGGAGAGGAAGAAGGATACAGAAAAGGAAAAGTAGGAATTCCCTGGGGCTAACCTCCAAAACCCATTAAGACAGGACCATTTATCAGCTTGTAGTCTCTTCCCCTACATATCAGAGTTTTCAGTTATCTTAAATCAAGATTTTTTTTTATATCGAGACAAATCAGTGCCTGACAGCACCCCCTATTCTACTCCAAGTAGAAGATAAGCATCGAAGAACCTCCACTATAAGATGATTGAATTAGTGGCAAGCCTTTCTCTTGGCATGAAAAGCCCCCTTGCACCAACTGCAGACAGACTGCTGTCCAAAAAGGACAAAACTTGGTAGCAGGGAAGTCGACAGCCTAACTCTGCCAAGACAGGGTAGGTAAGTCCTTCATAATCCCTGCTCTACAACAAATGTCTGTCAGAGAAACAGGACCCAAAGGCTGAAGATTGATGCTGGAGTGTATGGAGAGAAAATGGGAACTGTCCAGGCAGTCATTGGTATGTTCTTTCTTAGTTTTGGAAGCTGCAGGCCCTGCACTTCCTATATAAGCAGATATATTTATCCCTCTCAGGTCTCTGAGGTGGTTGAAGAATAGACAGCTAGAGTCTCATAGTTAAATTTTGAATTGTTTAGGAATCAAGAGGGTGTTATAGATCTAAGAAGATACTCTTAAAAGTGTGTTGCAAGATAGTATGAATGTTGAGTCACATATAGACCTTTAAACTCATGGAGTTGGTTAGATAGTAGAATGTTAAAGTCAGGTGCAAAATATGTATAAACTGGACATTGGGAAGGTATACTGGGCCATTTAACTCTCATAAATGTGGCATATTTATATCTATTGTTTTGTATAATACTTACTGTTATAAGAGAAGGAACCATCTGTTGGACTGAAAGGGGAAAACTTCTGGGGGGAAGAGGGTGGAAGGGCTGGATAGGAAGGGGGAATAGGGAGGGGTTTGTGACTGAGATGTAACTTGAAGAAAAAAAATAAAGTATTTAAAAAAAAAGAATATAATGAAAAAAAAAGAAGTAAGAAGGTGCATGTCTCGTTGACAGTTTAACATGCCTACAGCAATTGTTTTCAAGGGATTGAGAAATATTCAGTGTGTCAGAAAAGAAGAAATAGTACTCATCCAGAGGATCTTATGAAATTTTATAACTTGAAATCATTAGTAAATTGAGAAATATGATGCAAACACTGAAAGGGGGTACTCAAATTTCTCTATATGGAGAACTACTACAGACATCTTCAACCAGAAATACAAAGGGCCTGTCTCTAAAGAAGTTGAATAAAGCTCATCAAATATTGAGGATGGTGGTTTAATTTATACTCAAGGACTTGTACATGGCTGTACTATTTATCATTACATCTATCTGTCTGTCTGTCTGTCTGTCCGTCTGTCCATCCATCCCCATCCATCCATCCATCCATCCATCCATCCATCCATCCCTCTATCTATCTATCTATCTATCTATCTATCTATCTATCTATTATCTATCTGTCTGTCTATCAATCTTTATCTTGGTAAACTACCTATGTACCTACCAGAGACATTCTTATTCACTAAGAAATTATTTTATAGACAAAGCTATCTAATCACAAACGTTTTAAACTCTCTCCACATAGTCTGCAACCTGATGCTAATTTATAAGCAAGTTTAGGTGCAGAATAGCATAAATTACACACTGTGCTACTGTGTAGATGAATGTTCAATCCAGTCACACTTTCTGAATGCATGGTAACTTCCAAAGAGCCAAGTCAACTTCAAAGACCTGGATTCTGAGGAGCAGAATTGAAATGTAGTGTTGGAAAGACACTTTTTTTTTAATCATTGCTAAACAATGAAAACAAGGTTATAATAAGGATATTTATGGCCTGAAACACAATGTAGAGTTTCATTGTTGTTTTTTGTCTCTTGAAACATGGTTTCACTATGTGGTTCGGCTGATCTTACATTTCCATTGTCTTGTCTCAGACTTCTGAGAGCTAGAATTTTATTACCATTTATTACCTCTGTAGCCAGTAGTTCTTCAGTATTTGCAACAGAAGACTCAGATTTATAAACTAAGTAAACAGTTCAAAGCCCATGTAATATTAAAATAGTAACAAAAATATGGAAAAAGTTGAAGGACTATGAATATGCTGTTATATTCTTTTGTCCCTCTCAAGTATATTCTTTCCTCCCCAAACACCCAAGGGACAGTTGTTTTGAGAAGATGCGATAGACAGAGTTTTAATTAAGTAATTTTTATGTTTCATATTTAAAAATGTGATTTGAGAGACTAACAAAACTCAACAGATGGGTTGAAGACATGGCTTAGGCTCGTAGCTTTGGCCTTGCTAGTGTGGTATCATAGTTAAGATTTTCAGAAGCCATGTGCATACTAGGTGGGTGTGCTAGTTTTGTAATTCAAGTTTCAGAGGCAGAGATGGGAACTCTGGTGTAAGACTAGCTGTATGGGTGAGCTCTGGGTTTGATTAAGGAAACCTGCCTCGAAAGAAGATGGAGGAAGATTTTTTTTAAATTAAGAATTTTTTTGTTTACTTTACATTCCACTTTCCATCCCCCTCCCTCCCCTCCTCCTAGTCCCACCCTCCAACCCACTTCTCCCATACCCTCCCCCCACAAGTATCAACCTACTCTGGCACATCAAACTGCATCAGGACTAAGTGGCATGCACACCAAAGTTCATGGAAACCTATGAGTATTAAGACAACAAACCCAACTCATCCTGACAGACAAATAATGTCTTAACAACCCAGCCAACTGTTAATTAATAGTAAGATACCCTAGAAGCCAGATATCTTGGACCATCCTCTAGCTGACCAAGGTTTTCACAGATGCTCAGTATTGTGGTCTAAATCCCAGAAGACTCTAGCCCAAATTCCATTTATAGAATCATAAGCTATAATACATATGTCACATTAAATCAATAAGGTTGGGTGACATGTTAGATAGGAAATATTTATGACAGAGTATTTAATCAATTCAATACTGATAAGTACTTATAGATTATTAGATCATATATATCAGCTTTATAATTTGCTTAATTTGAAATACTTCATAGAGGGAAGCTAGAAGTAAGTAAAAAAATCATTATGTCTGACTTTAATTTAGCAGATATATGTTGTATATATATATATATACAAAAGTAAATATATCTAACATGTTATTATATAACTATACATTATTATAAATATATATAGCATACATATGTACAATTATTCTCAAGTCTTAGCAGATGCAGAAGTCTAGTATGACATATAACATATTTTTATCATATCTCAGCATTTAGTCCCCTCTACTTCCCAAACAGATAACTATCCACTAGTCATTCATCCATCATATGCACTTACCAACTCCAAGGAACAAGGCAAGCATTTACTTTCTATTATACAAAGTGAATGTGTATTATAAAATTGAATTTTTCTTTGCTTATTAGAGCATGTAATGATTATATTATTCCAGCAACAGAATGAAGTTTAAAAAGCCTATTGCTTTGGATGGACCTTTGGTTTGCTAAAGGATGGTGCTGACTTTTACCCATCAATATTTGAATAGATAGGCTAGCAAGGTCAATGGCTGCTCATCACAGGTGATAAAATTTAAAAATAAAGAAAAGCCAATGAATTACTCTTTGCTACAGGAGAAATTTTTACTTTATATGTCAACAAAGAGTTGCAATGCCAGAAGGAGTTGAGGACTAAATTACTAAACACTTATTTTATCACAACAGAATGCTAATGCCAGTGCTTCATTACAATAGGCAACAACACAGTTGCATGCATTTGGACTGCAAGATAACCAGACTTTTCTATTCATTAGAAAAGTTGTTGATTCTGGAAGGTCCCCACTAATAAAACTGCACTATTTTCTACGGCTTGCTATATGGACACAGAAGTATTATTTGACCAAGGGTATTGAGCATAAGGAAAAGCACTCGTTGCTTCTAATCTCCTCATGTCTAGCCTGTGCACCCCTGTTGACAGAAACATGAAGAACATGTGGGTCTTATGCTATGCAGTGTTAATACTAGCATGCACAATAGATAAGCCTCTAGCATGTAGCTACATACAATGTTTGTTAATTAAATTACATTGTTCTGATGAAATATATTAGATAGAATCCAACTTAAATATAAAATTCTAAAACAATGTGACTATGTACATCAAAACCACACTAGGCTATGATTTTGTTATAAACCGCCTTGAACAGAATCACCCATAAATGGTGCAAGTTATTTCAGCTGACAGCTGCTTGATTGTATGCAAATCACTGTTTTGCCTGTTAAAGAGCAAGGACTCATAGTTTCTAAAAAAAAACATTTAATTTTAATCAAGAATATAATTTTTAGTTGTTTCATGGAAAGAAATTTTCATAACTTTAATGAATGAAGATGAAAATCTTAGTTACTTAATTTTTTTTTTACAACTTAAGGAAGTAAAGGTTTATTTTGGCTTATAGTCTGAAGGTACAGTTTGTCATGGAAAGGAAGGTATGACAGCGGGAGTCAGGCAGCTAGTCACATGGCATCCATAGTCAAGAAGTAGAGAGAGATGGATGCTTCTCAGCTCACTTTTTCCTTTTACAATCAGTCTGGGATTCCAGTCTATGGAATGGAGCCACCCATATTTAGGGTCAGTCTTCTCATCCCAGTCCAGAAATGTCTCACAGATATGCAGAGAGGTTTTAATTTCCTTGATTATTTCATCTGCACAGGGTCTTAGTGTACAGCCTTGGCTGGCCTGCAGCTCCATAGGTAGAGCAGGCTGGGTGGCTGTTGTCTCCTAAGTGATGGGATCAGAGGTGTGCAACACCACCCCTCGATCACTTCTACATGTATTAATTAATTAATTAATTAATTAATTAGTTTTTGCACTTATTAATTAATTAGTTTTTTGCAATACTATGCAACTTTTAAAAAATTTATTTATTGCTTCAGGTTACATCTCCATCATAGTGTCCTCTTTCCACCCCTCCCAGTCCTGCCATCCCACCCTCTACCCCCATCCATCCCACTCCTCTGGAGTGGAGTGTCCCTACATTACCAGTCCCCTGCCCCAGTTCAGCAGTCATATGAGGGACAAGAGCCCTCTCATACACTGGGGGCATACAAGGCAGCACCACTAGGGCAAAGTGTCACATTGACAGGGAGAGAAAACAAAACAAAACAAAACAAAAAGTCTATGTCTATGTTCCCTTTGGTGCATTGGTTGCAGTATAGATATCCTGTACTATATATCTAAAATCCGACTATAAGTGAATAGATGCCATGTGAATCCTTCTGAGTCTGGGTTAGCTCACTTGGGATGAGCTTCTCTAGTTCCATCTATATGGGTGCAAATTGCATAATTTCATTGTTTTTGATAGCTGAGTAGTATTCCATTATGGATGTTCACTTGTAAAAGAATGAAAATAGACCCATACTTATCACCTTGTACAAAACTTAATCCAAATAGATCAAAGACCTTAACATAAGCCCAGTCACACTAAATCTACTAAAGAGAAAGAGGGAAAAACCCTTGACTAATTGGCATGGATGACAACTTCCTGAACAGAGCACCAACAGCTCAGGACCTAAGACCAACAATCAATAAATGGGACCTCATGAAACTGAAAAGCTTCTGTAAGGCAAAAGACACTGTCATTCGAACAAAATGGCAGCCTACAGATTGGGAAAAAAATCTTCACCAACTCCACATCTGACAGAGGGCTAATATCCAAAATTTACAAAGAAATCAAGAAATTAAATGCCAAGAAACCAATTAATCCAATCAAAAATGGGGGAAAGAGCTAAACAGAGAATTCACAAAGGAGGAATTCCTAAAGGCTGAGAGACACTTGAAGAAATTCTCAACATCCTTAATCGTTAGAGAAATGCAACTCAAGATGACTCTGAGATTCCATCTCACACCTGTCAGAATGGCTAAGATCAAAAGCTCAAATGACAGCACATGCTGGCAAGGGTGTGGAGAAAAGGGAACACTCCTCCATTGCTGGTGGTAGTGCAGGTTTGTGCAACCACTATGGAGGTCAGTCTGGTGATATCTTAGAAAACTTGGAATAGCTCTGCCTCGGGACCCAGTAACTTCTGGATATACATCCAAATGATTCCTCACCAAATCACAAGAAAGTTTCCTCATCTATGTTCATAGCAGCCTTATTTGTTATAGCTAGAAACTAGAAACAACCCAGATGTCCCTCAACTGAAGAATGGATTAAAAAACTGTGGTAACCCTATGCAACTATTATTTATTTGTAAATTGTGAAATGTGTTTTGATCACATTCACCATTGGTCTGAGAGCTCTCCTTCCTTATACACCCAACTCTTTTTTTTTTTTAAACCCATCCAGAACAATTTGGGCTACTCAAATATTCTGGGATATGTAGCTGACCAATGGAGTATGGTCAACTTCCCAGGGGCCACACTCTTTTTTTTAATAATTTATTTTTTATTTCTTCAAGTTACATCTCAATCACAATCCCCTCCCTACTCCCCCCTCCAGTCCCACCCTTCCACCCTCCTCCCCCTCAACCTCCCATCCTCTTCCCTTCTTTTTTTTTTTTTTTTAGTTTAAGGTATTTCTTTTTCCCCCCAACAACTCTCCCTTTCAGTCCAAAAAATGGTTCTTTTTCTTATAACTATAAATACAATACAAAACAACAGAAATAAATAGGCCACAATTATAAGAGTTATATGGCTTAGCATACATTCCCATTGTCCAGTCCATATGTATTTGGCACCTGACTTTAACATTCTACTATCTAACCACCTCCATGATTTTAAAGTTCTATATCTAACTCAGCTTTCATACTAACTTGCCTCACAATTTTAAAAATATCTTCTTAGATCCAGAGCAACCTCTTGATTCCTAAAAAACTCAAAATTTAACTATGAGACTCTAGCTATCTATTCTTCAACCACCTCAGAGACCTGAGAGGGATAAATAAATCTGATTATATAGGAAGTACAGGGCCTGCAGCTTCCAAAACTAAGAAATGACATACCAGTGGCTACCTGGACAGTTCCCATTTTCTCTCCATACATTACAGCATCAATCTTCAGCCATTTGGCCCCGTTTCTCTGACAGACATTGATTGTAGAGCAGGAATTATGAAGTACTTACCTACCCTGTCGTGGCAGAGCTAGGCTGTTGACTTATCTGCTTCCAAGTTTTGTCCTTTTTGGACAGCAGTCTGTCTACAGTTGAAGCAAGGGGTTTTTCTTGCCAAGAGAAAAGGGGTCACACTCTTTTTTTTTTTTTATAAATACTTTATTTTTTTTCTTCAAGTTACATCTCAGTCACAAACCCCTCCCTAACCCGCCCTTCCACCCTCTTCCCCCCCAGAAGTTTCCCCTTTCAGTCCAACAGATTGTTCCTTCTCTTATAACAGTAAGTATTATACAAAACAACAGATATAAATATGACACATTTATGAGAGTTAAATGGCCCAGTATACCTTCCCAATGTCCAGTTTATACATATTTGGCCCCTGACTTTAACATTCTACTATCTAACCATCTCCAGGGGTCACACTCTTATAGAAACTGTTTTCTCTCTCCCAGCATCTGGACAGCCATGAAATAACTCCATGGCCAGGAATGGGATTTTATGCCCAACAACCATCTCCATGGTGGAGTTTTGTCCGATTTGGGCTTACAACACTTCTGTACATGCTGTCACAACTGCTATGAGTTTATATGTACAGCTGCTCTTCTTTTGGTTACTGTCAATACATCAATACCAATATTGTACCATTGGGAACATTTTGCTGTTGCTTTCATTGCTGTTGTTTGTAAGTTTTACACTAGATAGGACTATTGACTTTTTTTTCAGTCCTGGAAGCTTGCATAGTAACTTCTACTACTATAAAAGTTAGTTGTCAGGGAGTGCGATTCTGTGTTAGATCCAGCTCAATTCCTCTGCATCCTGTGTCTGGTCTTCAGCAATAGAGACTTACCTTTAAATTGTGGAAGACAATCAAAGTGACAGCAATAGCATATATTGCTTTGGGAGTTTCTTGGGCTATCTTGACCAAAAATTCAAAAAGTTTTCTCCTGACTGGTGCTGGATATTTTATTAGGATATGATTCTTGAGGGTGCATTATTGCCCCAAATATTGTAACAACATTTAAAAATGTTTATGTAATACAGATATACTATTATATATTATGTGAAGCTCTAGGTATTCATGGGATGATAGATTCTTTGTGGCACTTTCAAACACCCTTAGTGATATTTACTTCTCTTATATACCTTTATCTTTGTATTCCCTTCTTCCTCTCCAATTTAACTCCTCCCCCATTTTCCAATTTTTCCTTTCATAAAACTCATATTCTATTATTATCCACTCTATAGCTGCTTCCTCACCTCCACCCTGGTCCCTTTCTATTTTTCCTCACAAACCAGTATAACTTGTGACTACATTTTAAATACCCACAGATAAATGTACCTCTCACTCCTCAACAAAGAAATTTATGTTTCCACATAAGGAGACTATTGCAGATATTCAGAAGTGGTTAAAATGTGGAGAACAACTGAACACAAGGTGCTGAGCCTCAACCAACACACCCACAATGTAATCCCTTTACACTTAAGGCTCAGGGAACATCAAAGGAGCAGACAGAAAGACTGTAAGAGTCAAAAACCAGAATGTTTGCTGTAAGATAGTGTCTTCTATTCATGACAGGAAGCTGCATGCAGGAAATCTCAAAACATGGTTGTCTATGCAAGATATATACAACAATGACAGCATCAGTTGACATATCTCCAAGGATAGGGGAGATATCTCACAAAGCCCCACCCCAGAAGAAGATCTATATAGGGAATTGATGGCTTCTGAGAAATGAGATTCAGTCTTTTTCAGGGACAAACCACCCTCATAAGTTACCCATCCTGCTATATATGTATACATATATGAATATAAATATATATACATATATAAAATATATAAATAAATATAAAAATATATGTGAATAGAAGTATATATGTAAAAACAGTTAGAAATGAAGAGGTTATGAATTTGAGAGAGGGAGTGGGACTTAGGAGAATTTGGAGGGGGGAGAGATAGGACAGGTGAAAAATAATGCAAATACAATACTCATGTATAAAATTCCTAAAAAAATATTTAACCAAAAATAGAGGTATACATATAACCTAAGTCCTAACTTAAACTAATTTAATACCTTTCACTTCAACTCAATGTCCGTAGATATCTGTATTTTCCATCATCCATCTCAGGGCATGTTTACAAATGTCATGTTTTGAAATTGTAGATTAGCTTTTGCAACCTATAAATTAAAGTGTGTTAATTACATTCCACAAAGCTTTTGTCTTCTGTCTCTTCCCCTGGCTACCCTTACATTTCAGATCCTATGGATCCCCATTTCCTTCCTTTAGAAACACATCTTTCAAGAGTTATTTTATTGAGGGGCAGTCTTTAGAAGTAAACTCATCAATCTGCTCATTTATCGTTATTTTCCCTTCATTCTTTAAAGATATTTTAGCTCTCTAAACAAGTATAGATTGATTATTATTTTTGCTAAGCATCATGAGCACATTCCACTATATTCTTGCTTTGTTCATTTATTTTTCTGCATAAGCCAGCTGTCATTTTAAGTACACCTTGGTAGGATTTGTGCCTGTTTACTTAAGTCCCCGTGAGCATTATAGGCTTAAGTCTAGTGTATGTTATAATTTGGGGCTTGGGAGTTGAGGTCTGCATAAACACTGTGGACTCAGGCTTCAAGCCAAGGGCAAGCTGCTAGACATTAAATTACCATGGGTAATGTTTATATTTTTATTCTGTTCTCATACATGTAAAGACTACATTTAGCTTTTTTTTTCTTTCTGTTTTTTTTGGGTTTTGGCTTTGTGAAAATGATCTTAGAACTGAAACAATTCTGGATGTGATCTCAAGGTATCAGTGAGACATTGTACATTTTGTTACCTCTTCTTGTCTCTCTGTTTAGCGCTGGACCATTTAAATTTGCTTCATTTTCAAGTAGGTTTTTCCTTTACATGCCTTTTACCGACTTCACTGAACATTCTTGTTTTATAAAATCAGAAGAAATCTAGAAGGTCTGGCCAGTCATATTTTGAGAAATAGAAGTATACTACAAGATTTTTCATGCATTTCAGTTCATTAAGTCTGAGAGAAAAATATTGACATGTAAGCCTGAGTGGTTAGTTACCAATGTTACTTACAATATCAGTTATGTGGTTTAAGAAAGAAAAATAAAGATTTCAGAATAACAATATTTTCATGTTCATTCCCTGTATATCCTTAGGGAAAACAGATAATACAATATTTTAAAAACATTTTTATCTACCAGAAAAGTTGAAATAAGGACTGTTTTCATATGAAAGACAGAACACTCAAAATTTGCCTGTACTTTCAGAAAGAAATATTCTTTCATTCATATTCTAACTAAAATATTCTTATCTTTTTATAGAAAGTATAGTCATATATCAAAGGGCATGTAGGTGGCAACAATAATTGCATTTTCTAGTCTGAGAAAGGCTACTGAATTGTTTGAGCTGGTTAAATGGCAAACATATCAAAGACTAATGTTTCACATCTTCATTGTGTTCTACATCATTCTCTTGTTAATGCTTTCTCTTGGGCTTGTTCAGGGGCCACTGAGCAGTCACTTGATTATGCTAAGAATCTGCCCATGTCAACATTCCACAAAGAATCATTGTTGTAAGTGTGCTCAGTGAGGAAGCCATCTATATTTGACCTGATACAATCACGGTTATTACCGTGATGAAAGAATGTCATGTGTAAATGATCCATAATTGTGAGGTTCATATACCACCATCAATAACTATCATAATTATAACAATAGTGCTTTGTTCTATAGCACTTAAATAACTACACATTCTTTCACATATATTAATTGATTTTTATCCGGCCACCACTGAAGCCTAGGTAGTTCACTTTAAAATAGGAATTCTGATGCTTAGAAATAAGTGGTTTATTCAAATACACCAGGGAAAAATAGCAAATAAAGACTGAATTCTAAATCAATTTCAACTTGACTTTTTTCTTTGCAATTTTATGTTGCTCTCATTGATCTGTGAAACTGATCTTGCAGACCAGGATAAAATAAAACAAGGCAAACAATTATATCTACAACCCTAAAACAAAATAGATATTAAGACAATTTGTATAAATGATCCAAGTCAAATAAAAACATGCTTGCCTTCTCTAGACATTGCAAGAAACACATAAAAGACGCCTTTGTGACTCCAATGAGGAGTATTAGGCATCCACAAGGCACAGCGAATCATTTCTTGGACTTCTATTGCTTAGTGTTCAATAGTCCTTTGAGATAGCTGTCATGATGCCTTATTTATATAGGAGAAAAAAATTAAGCAACTTACTGGGAGCCATGTACAAAATAAGCGTCTCAGGCAGAATGGGAACTGACATTCCTTTAATTTCTTCCTTCCTAACTTAAATCCATTGTTGTTTTTCTTTTTTTTTCCTTTATTTTTTATTTCTTCAAGTTACATCTCAATCACAGTCCCCTCCCTATTCCCCCTCCAGTCCCACACTCCCACACTCAACCCTCCATCCTCTTCCCTTTTTTTTTCTTTTAAGTTTAAAGTATATCTTATTTCCCCCTACAGTTTCCCCTTTCAGTCCAACAAATGGCTCTTTCTCTTATAATAACAAATGCAATACAGTACAACAGAGGTAATTAAGCCACAGTTATGAGGGTTATATGGCTTAACGTACATTCCCAATGACCAGTCCATATGTATTTGGCACCTGACTTTAACATTCTACTATCTAACCATCTCCATGACTTTAAAGTTCTATATCTGGCTCAATATTCATACTAACTTGCAACACAATTTTAAAAGTATCTTCTTAGATCTATAACACTCTCTTGACTCCTAAACAACTCAAAATTTAATTATGAGACTCTAGCTATCTGTTCTTCAACCAACTCAGAGACCTGAGAGGGATAAATATATCTGATTTTATAGGAAGTACAGGGCCTGCAGCTTCCCAAACTAAGAAATTACATACCTGTGGCTGCCTGGACAGTTCCCATTTTCTCTCCATACATTACAGCATCGATATTCAGTCATTTGGCCCTGTTTCTATGACAGACATTGATTATAGAGCAGGGGTTATGAAGGACTTACCTACCCTGTCTTGGCAGAGCTAGGCTGTTGACTTACTTGCTTCCGGGTTTTGTCCTTTTTGGACAGCATTCTGTCTACAGTTGGAGCAAGGGGCTTTTCCTACCAAGAGATAGGCTTTCAACTAATTCAATCATCTCCCACTGGAGATTCTTCGATGCTCATCTTCTACTTGGAGGAGAATAGGGGGTGCTGTCAGGAGTTGATGTCTTGATATAAAAAAAAAATCTAAAGTTACGAAAACATCTTTGAATGCCATATTCTGCAGATCTCTTGAGGTTTTTGAAGAGGCCCTATCTATCTCTTATATTAGGGTAAGCAGATGTTGCTTGTTTCATAGCAGTTTTATTTCTGATTAGCTTAGAAAGTAACTATAATAGGCTGTCATAGTACCTAACTGAATGACCGGCTTGCATAACAATTAGTTTGCGTTTCTTAATTACCCTAAACAGTTTATGAAAATTAGTAGTAAAAGGCCGAAACATCACATTTCATTTTTTTTTCTTTACCTCCTAACCCTTCCATCCCATTTCTCTGGGGTGGGGTGTCCTTATATAACAGTCCCTCATCTCAGTTGAGAGGTCGTATGAGGGCCAAGAGCCTCTTCATTCAATGGGGATCTACGAAGCAGTACCATCAGTGAAAAGTGTCTCGTTGCCCAGGAGAGAGAACTACTAAACAAACAAACCAATAAGCATACAATAGATAAAAAACTAAAAAATAGAAAAAATATAACTAATATATAAAAAATAAATAAAGAATAAAAATTAAAAATAAAAAGTCTATGTCCAAGTTCCCTTTGGTGTGTTAGTTGTAGTATCGATACCTTCTACTATATAGCTAAAATCCTACTATAAGTGAATAGATGCCATATGTGTCCTTCTGAGTCTGGGTTAGTTCACTCAGGATGAGCTTTTCTAGTTCCATTCATTTGGCTGCAAATTGCATAATTTCATTGTTCCTGATAGCTGAATAATATTCCATTGTATAGATGTACCACAGTTTTTTGACCCATTCTTCGGTTGAGGGACACCTGGGTTGTTTCCAGTTTCAAGCTATTACAAATAAGGCTGCTATAAACATAGATGAGGAAACTTCCTTATGATTCCGTGAAGAGGCATTTGGGTGTATACCCAGAAGTGGTATGGCTGGGTCCTGAGGCAGAGCTAGTCCAAGTTTTTTAAGATATCGCCAGACTGACCTCCATAGTGGTTGCACAAGCCTGCATTCCCACCAGCAATGGAGTAGGGTTCCCCTTTCTCCACACCCTTGCCAGCATGTGCTGACATTTGAGTTTTTTTTTTAACTTTATTTTTTATTTCTTCAAGTTACATCTCAATTGAAATCCCCTCCCTACCCCGCCTCCAGTCCCACCCTCCCACCCTCTTCTGCCTCAACCCACCCATCCCCTTCCTTTTTTTTTAAGTTTAAGATATATCTTTTCCCCCCAACAGCTCCCCCTTTCAGTCCAACAAATGGCTCTTACTCTTATAATAATAAATACAATACAAAACAACAGAGGTAATTAGGCCAAAATTATGAGAGTTATATGGCTTGGCATACAATCCCAATGTCCAGTCTATATGTATTTGGCACCTGACTTCAACATTCTACTGTCGACCTATCTCCATGAGTTTAAAGTTCTGTATCAAACTCAACTTTCATCACAATTTAAAAAGCATCTTCTTAGAACACCCTCTTGATTCCCAAACAACTCAAAATTTAACTATGAGACTCTAGCTATCTATTCTTCAACCACCTCAGAGACCTGAGAGGGACAAATATATCTGATTATATAGGAAGTGCAGGGCTGCAGCTTCCCAAACTAAGAAATGACATACCAGTGGCTGCCTGGACAGCTCCCATTTTCTCTCCATACATTACAGCATCAATCTTCAGTCATTTGACCCCATTTCTCTGACAGACATTGATTGTAGAGCAGGGGTTATGAAGGACTCGCCTACCCTGTCTTGGCAGAGCTAGGCTGTCGACTTACCTGCTTCCAAGTTTTGTCCTTTTTGGACAGCAGTCTGTCTACAGTTGAAGCAAGGGGGTTTTCCTACCCTGTCTTGGCAGAGTTAGGCTGTCGACTTCCCCGCTACCAAGTTTTGTCCTTTTTGGACAGCAGTCTGTCTGCAGTTGGTGCAAGGGGTTTTTTCATGCCAAGAGAAAGGCTTGCCACCAATTCAACCATCTTACAGTGGAGGTTCTTCGATGCTTATCCTCTACTTGGAGTAGAATAGGGTTGCCGTCAGGTGCTGATATGTCTCGATATAAAAAAAAAATCTTGATTTAAGATAACATCTTTGAATGCCATATTCTGCAGATCTCAAGGGGTTTTTGAAGATGCCCTATCCATCTCTTGTATTTAGATAAGCAAATGTTGCTTGTCTCTTAGCAACTTGATTACTGGGTAGTTTAGAGAATATCTGTGATAGACTGTCATAGTAGCCAACAAAGAGACATGTTTGCATGACTAGGAGTTTGTTTTAACTATCCTAGACCGTTTTAGACGGTTGGTATCAAGAGGTCAGAGCTTCACATTTTATTTTTAAGTATCTCTAGGTATGATACCATTGGGAAGCATTACCTTTAAATTTGTATCAATATACAAAGATCTATTCAATTGTGGTTAAATATACTCTTAATTATGTATCAATATACCAAGATCAATGCCTATGTAACCCAATGTAATCTTAATATTACGTCCATATGCAAGGGTCAATACCATTGTGGCCAACTATAATCTTAATTTTGTATCAATATACAAAGATCAATACCGATGTAATCCAATACAATCTTATTTTTGCACAATAAACAATGGTCAATACCACTTTAGCCAAATAAACTACTAATTTTGTATCAATATACAAAGGTATAAGGGCATATTCAATAATCTGCCCCTTCTTCTTGGACCATCCTGTGCTATGTCTATATCTCATTTTTCTCAAGCCCATGCACTCCTACATAGGAGAGGAAGAAGGATACAGAAAAGGAAAAGTAGGAATTCCCTGGGGCTAACCTCCAAAACCCATTAAGACAGGACCATTTATCAGCTTGTAGTCTCTTCCCCTACATAACAGAGTTTTCAGTTATCCTTCAAATAACCAAAAAGAAGGGTGGAGAAACACCCTCCCCACCCTCTGGGCATGGGACGTCGCTCTCTTAAAGTGACTTCCTGCTGATTTGGGTCGTAGTAGACCTGTTTGGGGCCCCAACCCAAATGGGAAAAATGATTAAAAATGTTAGTACAATCCTTTTATGTTCAGTCCTTCTGTTCTCAGTTGTTTAGATGACCTAAGGGGTTTGTAGGCAGAAGCTGATCTTGCAGGCTTCACTGAGGTTCCGGCTGGGGCATTGTGTAGAGCTGAACGGTCCCAGCGACACTGGATTGCAGTGGTGGTTGCAGGCCCCCGATGGAGACAGCTATTGAGGAAGTCTGCCAGGAAGAATCAACTGGGTCACTCATCCTCCTTGGTGCCTGATTCTGCTCTCTGCTGAGGATTCTGCTGTCCGATGTCCCCGGGCTCCCCTAATGGACACTTCGATTCTCCTGGAACGATAAGAACAGAGCCCTGCCCCAATCCCAACCCTAGGACAATTGCCCTCGTTTTTTTTTTTCTTCTGGGGGGGGATGGGGGGGGCTAGGTAGTACTTCTCCTGAAGCAAATTTGGCCTTCTGACAACATACAAAGCGTTATCTTTCAATCCGGGTTAAAGTAGAAATCATTCTGTCACCTTGGAGCTAAACCAGCTCTAGTGTATATATTTTGAAATCCCAAAGGACAATCTGCCTGCATCGAGAAGGCCTTTTGTAAGTAGCCTCCAAACCTAGGTCCCTCCAAATCCCATGTGTGTGTCTCTGAACTCTAATTATTGGGAACAGGGACCTGTGTTTCTCATCTGAAGGGATCAAAGATGTGTTCCACCACTCCTGGATCGAAGTCTTTCTCTATTTAGAGTTTACTCTGCTTCAGGCTGACCCTGAACTCCGGGATCTGCCTCTTTCTGTCTCTAGTGTGCTGGGAGCTGGGACCAAGGGTGTACTCTTCTTGAATGGTGGGACCAAGAGTATGCACCCTCACCACCCCGCTCCGTATGACTCCAGAGTACATAAGACCACCAACTCTAAGGTGAGCCCCCCCCCCTTGTCTCCGCTGAAGTCAAAGGCATGGGCCAATACCACAATTCTCTTGTATTTTACCTTAGCTCCACGTCTTCTCTACACCTAGAGGTCTGCAAATCCAGGCCGAATGGCTGTATCCTCTGTTCCATTCACAGTGTTTCAGCCCTGCCCCCTGCCTTTTTTTTTTCTAGTTAATAAATTTATTTGTTTGTTGCTCAGGTTACATCCTTATCATATTGTCCTCTTTTCCCGCTTCCCAGCCCCACCCTCCCATGCTCTACCCCCTGACCCTTCCGTCTTGTTCCTCTGTGGTGGAGTGTCCCTGCCTAACAGTCTCTCACCACAGATCAGGAGTCATATGAGGGCCAAGCGCCTCTTCATTCACCGGGGGCCTAAGAGGCAGTACTGCCAGTGACTGGTGTCTCATTGCTACTGGGGGAATACTAAAAAAAAAGACCAACAAACACACAAACCCACAAAAACAAAGAATATCAACAAAAAAAGAGAGGAAAAAGAGAAGGGAAAAGGAAAGAGAAAAAAAGAAAAAAAGAAGGAAAAAGAAAAAGATAAAAAAAAAATTATGTCCTTGTTCCTTTTGATGTGTTGGTTGTAGTACAGATATCCTGTACGAAATAGTTAAAATCCTACTATAAGTGAATAGATGCCATGTGCATCCTTCTGAGACTGGGTTAGCTCACTCAGGATGAGCTCCTCTAGATCCATCCATTTGGTTGCAAATTGCATGATTTCATTGTTTCTGATAGCTGAGTAATATTCCATTGTATAGATGTACCACAATTTTTTAATCCATTCTTCATTTGAGGGACATCTGGGTTGTTTCCAATTTCTAGCTATTACAAATAAGGCTGCTATGAACATAGATGAGGAGACTTCCCTATGTCTCCGTGAGAGGTCCTTTGGGTGTATACCCAGAAGTGGTATGGCTGGGTCCTGAGGCAAGGTTATTCCTAGATTTCTAAGATATCGCCAGACAGACCTCCATAGTGGTTGCACAAGCCTGCACTCCCACCAGCAATGGAGTAGGGTACCCCTTTCTCCACACCCTCGCCATCATTTGAGCTCTTTATTTTAGCCATTCTAACAGGTGTTAGGTGGAATCTCAGGGTAGTCTTGAGTTGCATTTCTCTGATGATTAAGGATGTTGAACATTTCTTCAAGTGTCTCTCAGCCCTTAGGGATTCCTCCTTTGTGAATTCTCTATTTAGCTCCATCTCCCATTTTTTGATTGGATTATTTGGTTTCTTGGCATTTAGTTTCTTGAGTTCTTTGTAGATTTTAGATAATAGCCCTCTATCAGATGTGGGATTGGTGAAGATTTTCTCCCAGTCTGTTGGTTGCCGTTTTGTTCGACTGACAGTATCCTTTGCTTTACAGAAACTTTTCAGTTTCATGAGGTCCCATTTATTGATTGTTGATCTCAGGTCCTGAGCTGTTGGTGTTCTGTTCAGGAAGTTGTCACCTGTGCCAATGAGTTCGAGGGTTTCTCCTACTGTTTCTTCTAGTATCTTTAGGGTGGCTGGCCTTATGTTAAGGTCTTTGATCCACTTGGAATTAAGTTTTGTACAAGGTGATAGGTATGGGTCTAATTTCATTCTTTTGCAAGTGGACATCCAGTTGGACCAGCACCATTTGTTGAAGATGCTGTCCTTCTTCCATTGTGCGTTTTTGGATTCTTTGTCAAAGATTAGTTGGCCATAGGTGTGTGGATCCATGTTTGGGTCTTCAATTCGATTCCATTGATCCACTGGTCTGTTTCTATACCAGTACCATGCTGTTTTTATTACTGTTGCTCTGTAGTACAGCTTGAAGTCTGGGATGGTGATACCTCCAGATGTTTTTTCATTGGACAGGATTGATTTAGCTATTCTGGGCTTTTTGTTGTTCCATATGAAGTTAAGACTAGCTTTTTCCAGGTCTATAAAGAATTGTGTTGGTATTTTGATAGGAATTGCATTAAATCTATATATTGCTTTTGGTAGGATAGCCATTTTTATTATGTTGATCTTACCTATCCATGAGCATGGGAGATCTTTCCATCTTCTAAAGGCCTCTTCCATTTCTTTCTTCAGGGGCTTGAAGTTCTTGTTATATAGGTCCTTTACATGCTTGGTTAGAGTTACCCCCAGGTATTTTATGTTGTTTGTGGCTATTGTGAAGGGGGTTGTTTCCCTTATTTCTTTCTCGGTATATTTATTTGTTGTATAAAGAAGGGCTTCTGATTTTTTTGAGTTAATTTTGTATCCAGCCACCTTGCTGAAGTTGTTTATCAGCTGTAAGAGATCATTGGTGGAATTTTTGGGGTCGCTTATGTATACTAACATATCATCTGTGAATAGGGATAATTTGACTTCTTCATTTCCAATTTTTATCCCTTTGATCTCCTTTAGTTGTCTTATTGCTCTAGCAAGGACTTCAAGTACTATATTGAAGAGATATGGTGAAAGTGGACATCCTTGTCTTGTCCCTGAGTTTAGAGGATATGCTTCAAGTTTCTCTCCATTTAATTTGATGTTGGCTACTGGCTTGGTGTATATTGCCTTTATTATTTCTAGGTATGGTCCTTGTATGCCCGTTCTCTCCAGAACTTTTAGCATGAAGGGGTATTGGATTTTGTCAAATGCTTTTTCGGCATCTAGCGAGATTATCATGTGGTTTTTTTCTTTCATCTTGTTTATGTGGTGAATTACATTGATAGACTTTCGTATATTGAACCATCCCTGCATTCCAGGGATGAAGCCTACTTGATCATGGTGTATGATACTTTTGATGTGTTCTTGAATTCGGTTTGCTAGTATTTTATTAAGTATTTTTGCATCAATGTTCATGAGGGAGATTGGTCTGAAGTTCTCTTTCTTTGTTGGGTCTTTGTGTGGTTTAGGAATCAGAATGACAGTGGCCTCATAGAATGAGTTTGGCAGTGATCTTTCTGTTTCTATGTGGTGGAAGAGTTTGAAAAGTAATGGTGTTA
>CAJQZJ010015786.1:140636-154256 GCA_907164525.1 Lophiomys imhausi | reverse complement strand
TGTTCTTGAATTCGGTTTGCTAGTATTTTATTAAGTATTTTTGCATCTATGTTCATGAGGGAGATTGGTCTGAAGTTCTCTTTCTTTGTTGGGTCTTTGTGTGGTTTAGGAATCTGGGTGATTGTGGCCTCATAGAATGGGTTTGGCAATGTTCTTTCTGATTCTATTTTGTGAAAGAGTTTGAAAAGTATTGGTGTTAGCTCCTTTTGAAGGTCCGGTAGAATTCCGTGCTAAAGCCATCTGGCCCTGGGCTTTTTTTGGTTGGGAGATTTTTAATGACTGTTTCTATTTCCTTAGGGGTTATAGGGCTGTTTAATCTGTTTATCTGATCTTGTTTTAGCTTCGGTATGTGGAATCTATCAAAAAAATTGTCCATTTCACTTAAGTTTTCAAATTTGGTGGTGTATAGATTTTTAAAGTAGGATCCAAATATTCTCTGGATTTTCAATGTCTGTTGTTATTTCTCCCTTTTCATTTCTAATTTTGTTGATTTGTGTTTTCTCCCTCTGTCTTTTAGTTAATTTGGCTAAGGGTCTGTCTATTTTGTTGATTTTCTCGAAGAACCAACTCTTGGTTTCATTGATTCTTTGTATAGTTCTTTTTGTTTCTAAGTTGTTGATTTCAGCCCTAAGTTTGATGATCTCCTGCCTTCTGCTCCTCTTGGGAGTGTTTGCTTCTTTGTTTTTCCAATTCACCCAGTTAAGCTGTTAATTTGCTAATATGAGCTGTCACAATTTTCTTTTGTTTTTCTTTATTTAAGTTATATCCCGATTATAGCCCTCTCCCTCCTCCCCTCTTGGTCCCACTCTTCTACCCACTTCCCCCTCTCCCTTCTTTCCTTCTCCTCAGTTGAGGGGGCCCCACCCCCACTATCAACCCAACCTTGGTTCCTCAAATCGCATGAGTTAAGAGCTTCTTTTTTCACTGAGGTCCAACAAGGCAGCCCAGCTAGGGTAAAGAGTTCCACGAACAGGCAACAGAGTCCATGGTAGAACATCACTCCTCCTAAAAAAAAAAGAAAAAAAAAAAAAAAAGAAGGGAAGAGGATGGGGGGTTGAGGGGGAGGAGGGTGGAAGGGTGGGACTGGAGGGGGGAGTAGGGAGGGGATTGTGATTGAGATGTAACTTGAAGAAATAAAAAATAAATTATTAAAAAAAAAGAGAACATCATTCCTCCTTCCACATGTAAGGATCTGCATGAAGAGCAAGCAGCCAATTAGCTATGTATGTGTAGAAGGCTTAGGTTCAGTCTATATATGCTTTTTTTTTTGGTTAGACTTACACTCATTGTGTTGTTGGTTTATTTCAATTTAGAAGTAATTTTTATTAATTATATTTGATATAAAAGATTGTAATGCCTCAGTCAATGTGTTTATATAAAACTGACCACTAAAATTTATCCATTTTAGATGATGTTAATTTGAACTTGTTGAGCCTCACATAGTGAGAGGCTTCAATTTACAAATGCTTTTCCAACTCTGTGATAGTACAGAGATGGTAGTATATATTCACATATCAAGTGTATGTCCATACATTAAAAAACATACATCTGTATTTGTTACTTTCTTGTTGTTGTGGTAAAATACCTTGACTAAAACAATTTAAAGGAGAAAGACTATCATAGTGTCGATCATGGTAAGAGAGCCCAAGTGACAGATGCTTGAGCCAGCTAATCACACAGTATGCGCTGGCAGGAAGCAGAGAATGCTGAATGCTTGTTTTTAGCTTACTTTCTTCTTTTTATTCATTCCAGGACCTTAACCCACAGAAACAGTGCTGCTTACATTTAAGATTTGTCCTCCTAATTCAAGGCAATCCCTCACAGCTATCCTTAGAAGCTAACCAAATCTAGACAATATCTCTCAGCTATGCCCAGAGAATTGTCTCCTGGGTGATTTTATGTTCTCTGAAATTGACAACCAATAGTAACTGTGCACAATGCCAAATTTTGAATTTTGATGAGCAAGTTGTATGTCCCAGCTAGTCATATGGAGAAAAGTAGACAACAACCAATGCTTGATAGTGCATGGTCTGTCTATGTTATGATGCTTGACAGATTAGCTGTATTAAATTCAGTTTTAGTTCCCAATATGTTGTAGATTTATCAGAACATTACCCTATTAAAAACTAAGGAACATCCATAAATGTAATCAATGGGTAGAGGAGCGAACCTGGACTCCATTCTCCTCTTTTCTCTGAGGATTAGATCAGTTTCTCTGAATGACTCTGAGAAGTAGAAACCAATTTGAAAATGAGGACTATCATAACAGAATCACAGAGAAAACTTACCCACGGTTACTTCGCAAAATCCCAGCTCATCTTTCAGTAGAAAAGAATTTCTTGTCTTATTAGTATTTGTGTATCATCAGGTTGGTAGAAATTGGTGTAGGAAATGTGTTGGCATTAGATGATTGGTCAAAAGACCCCTTACAAACTTACAGACCTCTGTGTATCTGCAGTCATCACCATGATTTTATCACTCCCAGGAACTCTCTTCTCAGTCCAACCTGGTCCCTTAAACAATTAGTCTTTCATGAAGAAAAGACTTGTTAATGAACTAATTGAATTTCAAGGCATTTCATCAACTTGATACTTAGAGGATATTTTGAGATTGGCAGATTTTGACAGCATATGATAGGTAGTAAAATTGTATGGAACATAAATAGAACCTAATTTAATTTTATATACTGTTGATTTAAAGTGGTGGCCATTATAGTCTTTTTAGAAAAATTGACATCTTTGTTTTGATAAAATAACTAGAATTTATTATACAGTCAAGTTATGATTGAAGCCTGCTCTTTAAAAAAAACCTGTTATTTAAAAACATTTCTAAATTTGACTAACATGTGCATTTAGATATATCATCAACTAATATAGTATAAATTATATTATTAAACTAAGAAGGATGCACATGGCATTTATTCACTTATAGTAGGATTTTAGCCATATAGTACAGGATAACTATACTATAACCAATACACCAAAGGGAATATGAACATAGACTTTTTTTCCTGTCAATGGGACACTTTGCCCTACTGGTGCTGCCTTATATGTCCCCAGTCTATGAGGAGGCTCTTGGGACTCATATGACTGCTGAGATGGGGCTGGGGACTGTTATGTAGGGACATTCCACTCCAGAGGAGTGGGATGGAAGGGATAGGGGGGTAGAGGGTGGGAGGGCAGGACTGGGAGGGGTGGAAAGAGGACACTGTGATGGAGATGTAACCTGAAGTAATAAATAAATATTAAAATAAGATAAAATATTTCAAAATCTAAAAAAAAAAACCCCAGAATCTTCCATAACTATTTTTTTCTCAAGAATCTATGGGTTTAAAATGTAACCTACTAATCTGTCAAAAAAATACAATTTAAAACTTCTTTTAAATAAGCATAGATTTTTAAAATATATATTTTATCATCAAATATTTACTCTTTTATAAGACTTATTAGATTTGCATTCACCTTGTTTTATGAAAATAATCCTGTGCACTTTTCCCCTATGCAACATTTAATGTAGAATCCATATCTATATTGACTGATATTCCAATAATTGAATTTGTGAAGTTATTTTGAGATTAAACAAAAAGAGGAAAATATATAAGTAGTAATCAAAGCATATGCTTAATGCATTAACTGATAAATTTAAAATTTTAACCTGCAGGAATGCTGAGTCTTTAAATATTTCCAATTTCCTACTAGTTAATAGTAAATTTGATGATGTTTCCCCACATATTCATTAATAAACCAGATTCCTCTCATCCATGCATGGTTTAGATGCATACTAAGATGATGGATATGACCACTATTTAAGTTATTTCAATTAATTGATCTCTATATTTTAATGTGTTAATTAGTAAGGGTTCATATTTCCCAAATGTTTCGTTAAACAGGTATTTATTAAGTGTGCATCAAATATTATTCTAAATACCAAAGCAATAATAAAAAGAAACAAGCGAAGATAGTATCCTCAAGGAGCCTATTACAATGAAGGATTTAGACAACAAACATATACCGCAATCTCAAGTAGGGACAACTTGTTGGAAAACAGTAAAATAGCACAAAGAGATAGGAAGAGATGCAATGCCAGAGAAGACATCCTCATAGGGATGTCTGAATCCAGAACTAAACTGGAGGTGGAGGTCATGCAGAGAGATAGAGACAAAGCATTCATGGCTGCAGGAATAAAATGGTGCTTAGGCCTGTCACTGAGTTGGCAGAATATGCAGGAAGTCCCCAAGGCTAGGGAAGAGGTACGATATGAGCAAGCAGCAGGAAGATGAGGGCAGGAAGTCTAGAGATCGATAGTTTGGCTAATCACAGATTGGTGATAATTTTTATTTTAAAGACATAGAAGTGATTGAAGAATTCTCAGCAAGAAGCTAGTATATTCTGTTTTATGCTTTGAAAGGGTCACCTGGGAAAGAATTAGAAACAAGAGGCTTGAATAAGAGTGATTAGAGAGGCCGAACAAGAAATGGTGTGGCAGGGACCAGTATGGCAACCATGGGTGAGATGAAATTGAGGACCAATGATATTCCCTGAATGTAGAAATGTATGAGAAAGTCACAGTGCACTCTAGAAGCCACACAAAATTAATGGGGACAAAGGAGTGAAAGAGAGCATCCCGAGATGAGATTAGAGATGTGGATAAAGTCAGAGCACATGAGGCTTCATAGAGTACAGGGCAGTTTTAATTAGATAAATGTGAAATCACTGGAGATTTCAGATGCAAGGCATAATCTGACTTGCATGACAGGAAGTTTGTCTACTAGAGGGAAAAGAAATCACAAGGGAAGAGGAGTAGGAGGCTGTGACCCATTCAATAATTTAATAAGAGCTGTTAAGAAAGAGATGGTGGTGTGGATCTAGAAGGTTGCAGTTGAGCAGAAAGGGTGAATTTGTACAAGGAACACTTTGTGTCTGGAACAAAGTAATCGGCTGTGATGGGAGAGAGAAATCAAAATGTAAAAAATTTCTTGTTTATGAAACTCAATTATATGATAGGCCAGATACATACAAATGCATTTTACATATACCTGTGTCTAAATTTGTTTTACTTTATGTTAAAGTTTTGATTTAATAAGACTATGCTTATATTGTTTAAAACCTGCTTTTATCATCTAAAAATTTTGTGTGCATGGTACATAGTAGGCTTGAACAGTTGACCAAACTAAAATGGTATGCTTCCTACTTACCTCAAATATATCTTATTTCTAAGGCACTTTTTAAATGCAGAATAAGCTTCTTAATACTCCTAGAAATTAAATCATGATCTAATATGATACATGTCAGTGGGTTGTTGCCATTGTCAGAGTGAGAACTGAGGATGCAAAACTGCACACAACATCCTCCATCTCAGTAGTTTTTAACATCTCTGTGCCCCAACATTTTCTTCTGTCTTTGATTTAGTTCCACCAACAATGTGAGCTATGCAATACAATTACAACTACTCAAATGCAGTGTTTTTCTAGTTCAAAATGCCTTACTGTCTTCATTCATGTTGCTACTATATATTGCTGAGTTTTTTCTTATGAGAAGCATTTCCAATTTCCTAAATATAACTTAGGTCTCTGTATGTATTCTATGAATTATGTGCACCCCTCTGTCCCACTAGAATGTCTTTGATGGGTAAGTGCCTATTTACTGTTATAGCTCATTGATTAATAGATTTTTTTAAAGTTTCTAACATTTGTTGAATATATAATCTTCATATCCATCCACAACTACTTTTCTCTAATGCCCCCTCCACCTCCTTCTCAGATTCATGTCTTCTTTTTATGATTTTTTTTAAATTATAAGCAGGCCATATTAGTGCTTTAAATATCCACATGTGTGTATAACTATTTGCTTTGGCATGAGCAGCCTAACAGCAGAAATATTTCCAAAAGAGAATGACTTTTCCTCTTCCAGCAACCATAAAGTGCCAATAGTTCCACTGATGGGGTGGAGGTCTAGGGCTCCTTCACCATCCATGTTGGAATCTTGACTGGCGTGTTCTGGTACAGCTAACTACAGCTGCTGTGATTCTATGCATGAAACAGCTAGGTGATGTCCAGAAGTCAACTTTTCATAGTTCCTCTCCATATCCACCAGCTCTTACAGTCTCTCTTCCCTCTCTTCTGTGAGATTTCCTGAGTTTCAGATGATGGGAGGTTGATACACATGATTCACCCACAGCTGTTTATACTTGGTACTTTGAAAAACTATCAGTCATGGCAAAAAGAAGTCTCTTTGCGCAAAGTTGAGAGTAGCACAGATCTATGAAAAAAAACATTGAGAAGCCAATTTGACAGCAAGACAAATTTACAAAATAACAACAGCAGGTTCACCTGCTATGGATTTTTTTTTTCAGGTTCATAGTATCAGACATTAAACACCTCTGTATAGCAGGCTTCATATTCAATCAGAAAGTGGGTTAAATCCCTATAAGCATCATGCCACTATTGCACCAATGGGCATATCTTGATAGCAATTCAGTACTGTAATGGTCTATGGCTAGGTAAAGCAATTGATGTCTTTTTTTTCTCCCAGAATCCTGCATGGCACCTTCTGATTCTATGTAAGCTAGTCATCAGGGAAAGTCTCATGTTTCAGTTTTGTGTTGATTTCTCTCTGTCCTGCATCTAAAGTGAGTGATTTCTTCAAAAATAAGATCTTACCATCCATTTATTGTGAGCACCAAGACTAACAGCAATAGCATATGTTATTTTAGATGTCATCGGGGTCTCTTTGAATAAGGAGGTTTCCTGTCACTAGCATTGGGTTTTTCTTTTAATAATCTGTGTCTCCTGGTGGCAGCATTGGACAGGCCACACCCCTTCTCCACCATGGTTTAATCCTCAGAATATAAAATGGTATAGAGTGCTGTGTTAGATCTTGAAAAATGTAACAGTACATGAATAAGTGAAAACTATCTTTATGAAAAAGAAAATAAAGCTACCAGGAAAGAAAGTAGAGTGAAAAATATACAAGACAAGGTTATTGTCCTGATGAATGACAATATCTAAAAAGTAAGAGGAAAATATATAATGAAATATAGAAAAGAAATAACCATTACACAAAAGAAAGTATGCCACTATGTCACAGTGGTCTAGATAAAATAAAATTTTAAAAAATAAATGATCAGTAATATGAAATGAATATAGAAGTCAACCATATGACCATGAAATTGTCTATGGACTAGCAATTAAAAAGTCACTGATGACTTTATGAGGCAATTTCATATATTGTTGGATAGAGAAGTCAGATGATGAGGGTTGCATAATAAATAGGACATAGCAGGTTGCTAAGAGCACAACACAACATTGATACAGGAGAAAACAATGTGTTCAGCATAATCCTCTTTTCACTGTCTTTTGGGATGGGTAAATCCTAGTAACCAGTAGGCATTTAATTTCCTGAGTACAGACAAAGTCATAGCTCTTCAAATACATGAAAATAATGATAGACGGTGAAAATCTGAATAGGCATCTAAGTGAGAACATAGAAGCAAGGAGGTGGAGAAAAACTAGAGATAAAAGCTTGCACAAGTGATACCTGAGAGACTGGAACAAAGAGAGGGTTCTTGGGGTAGAAGATGGGATTTGAGGTGGATAGCAGAGGAGAGAGGCTGTTCAGAGTTATTTATACTCTTCAGAAGGGTAACCACAGTGGGTCTCTGTCTACAGAGGGTTATCCATCTTGAATGTGAACTGCTACACTCTGAAATGTGCATCATGGTGTGCAGTGTCCACATATCTGAGAGGATGCTTTTTGGCCAGTGATTGAAAAAACCAAGGATATTGAAATAGCCCATTCCTCCTCTGATAGCTCATGTTAACTCAAGTCATCTTAGTTGTCTTGCTGAATCTTCTTTGGAGGGAAAATAGTCTATGATTCTTTGACCCTAAGTTTTACCAATTTAACTTTATGAAGATTTCCTTCCTTTCTCCCTTCCTTCCTTCCTTCCTTCCTTCCTTCCTTCCTTCCTTCCTTCCTTCCTTCCTTCTTTCCTTCCTTCCTTCCTTCCTTCCTTTCTTCTTTCCTTCCTAGGTTTAGATATCTTTTGAGTCTAAATTGGTTTTACACACTTACATATACTTTTAACAATTTTCTCTGTTATAGAGGGGAAAAAAAGAACCAGATGCATTTAATAGCTGAAAAAACATTTAAACAGGTGAACCTCAAATGAACATATTGCTGTTTTTTATTATAGTTTTCCATTTTTCTATTTTTGCTACAAGTTCCTTAAGATCTTTCAACACTTAAAAATGAGCATGTGTTTTGTTATGGTTCTTAATATAAACATTATTAAAGTGTTGAAACTAAAAAAAAAAAAAAACAACAACAAAACAGATGTTAAAAATCCTGAAAAATTCCTGGCCATTTATTTACCATTTTACACGTAAAGCTGTTTTTTTTTTTATTAGAATAATATATGAATATTCATTTTAAAACTATTTAGTGTACAGTTCTGACAAGATCTATTTATAAATATTAGTGGTATACTCTGTTTTAATTTCCCTTTCAGAACTTTCTTCACTTCATGTCATCTTGAAGCATCTATTGCTATGAAGAGGGCAAAAAGGCTGATGAACCAAGGGATTGTTGATATGTGGAGTGCTCCCTTCAATGAAGGGAAGGAAAGGGGGGATAGGTAGGTAGATAGGACCAGGAGGGGGGGAGAGGGAGAGGGTTGTGATAAAGATGTAACTTGAATAAATAAATTTTGGAAAAAAGGGAAAAGTCATAATTAATCATGGAATATGAAATGTATGGTTATAGGCTAAACAGTCAAGGGAATTAAATTTGTGTCCCATGCTTCCTCTTTCCTTGTGGCATAGATTTACATACTTCTAAATTCAAATACTCTTACTTGTACTATTTTTTACATTGTTAGTCATACTTACATCCTGAAATATGTTATGTATTCTAAATACTAATTAACCTGCTCCCAGAGGCCTGTTTGCTGTGCCAGGCCATAGTGCACCAAGTGAAGCTGTGCTACCTCTCTTGTTAACCATGTCTCTGATTGGTTAAATAAATGCAGAGGCCTGAGATTGGGCAAAGACAGAGGTAGATGAGACTAAGGTGCTCAGGTTTTTGAGACAGAGAGCATCTTGGTTAGAAGAGAAGAACGAAGACAGAGCAGGACACACACCATGGGTTTGAGGAAAGAACCTCATTCCACATGGCCTGGAACATCAGCATAGAATGGAGAGTAACAGCTCAGGGGACGTATGTACATATTGGGGTCATATCTGAGGAATAGAATTAAGGGCTAGTTTAGATGGGCTAAAATTGCACAATCCAGGCCAAGATTTGCTAAAAATCCATCAGGTGTTGGTGTGCTTATTTACAATGGTGGGTTAAGGATTAACACGGCCGACCAATTAACCATAATATAAATACAGGTAAATAATCTATCCATCTATCTTGATAAGTTTAAAGCTCTATACCTAACTCAGTTTCCATCCTATATTGCACTATCAACTTAAAAACATCTTATTATATCTAGAACATCCGTTTAATTCCTAAACAACTTAAAACTTAACTGTGAGACTATAACTATCTCGTCTTCAACCACATCAGAGACCTGAGATGGATAAATATATCTGATTATACAGGAAGTGCAGAGCCAGCAGCTTCCAAAACTAAGAAACGACAGACAACTGGCTACCAGGACAGTCCCCAGTTTCTCTCTATAACATTGGAGACTCTATCTATCTAGTTTTCATTTTTTTAAATTTATTTTTTATTTCTTCAAGTTACATCTCAATCACAATCTCCTCCCTACTCCCCCCTCCAGTCCCACCCTCCTACCCTCTTCCCCCTCAACCCCCCCATCCTCTTCCTTTTTTTTAAGTTTAAGGTATATCTTTTCCCCCAACAGCTCCCCCTTTCAGTCCAACAAATGGTTCTTTCTCTTATAACAATAAATACAATACAAAAATAACAGAAATAATTAGGCCACAATTATGAGAGTTATATGGCTTAGGATACATTCCCAATGTCCAGTCCATATGTATTTGGCACCTGACTTTAACATTCTACTATCTAACTATCTCCATGAGTTTAAAGTTCTATATCCAACTCAGCTTTCACCCTAACTTGCATCGCAATTTTAAAAATATCTTCTTAGATCCAGAACACCCTCTTGATTCCTAAACAACTCAAAATTTAAGTATGAGACTCTAGCTATCTAGTCTTCAACCACCACAGAGACCTGAGAGGGATAAATATATCTGGTTACAGGAAGTGCACGGCCAGAAGCTTCCAAAATTAAGAAATGACAGACAACTGACTGTGTAGACAGTCCCCAATTTCTCTCCATAGTTTGCATTTTTTAATTATCCTAAACAGTTTGTGATAGTTGCTATCAAAAGGCCTAGAACTTCACATTGCATTTTTAAGAATTACATAGGTACAATACCTTAAAAAGAGTTAACCTTAATTTTGCATAAATATACAAAGATCTATACCAATGTAGCCAAATATGACCTTAATTTTGTATCAATATGTAAAGATAGAAGAGCAGATTCAATAATCTACCCATTTTCTTTATCATTCCTATATCATATCCTCTTTTTTTCTTTTCAAGTAGTTTCCCCCTACATAGGAAAGAAAGAAGGTTAGAGAAAAGAAAAACAGATACATCCCTGGTTTTAAACCTCTAAATCCTGTTTAACAAGACCATTTAACAACTTGTAACAAATCTCCCTAAATAACAACAAACATCTATAACCCATCAAATGACCAAAAAAATCACCCACCCCACCTTTTGGAAATGGGACATCACTGTTTTAAAATTGTTTCCTGCTGATGTGAGACATAGGGAATCTGTTTGTGTGCCAAAATAAGAATGGAAAATGGTTAAGCAAGTTAATAGCAACATTTTCTGTCCAGTGTTCTGTGTTCAGCTATTTAACTGTCCTGAGAAGTTTGTAGTCAGAAGCTGAGCATTGGGTGGGAAAGTTCAGGGCTTTACTGAAGTCCTGGCTGGAACAGTCTATGAGGTTGGACCATCTTAGTTAGCCATTTTGAAGGTGTTTTGGATGTAGATTTTTTTGAGGAAACAGCTATTGAGGCATTCTGTGAGGCTGGGTCATCTAGGTTACTTGTCTTGACTTCTTTGGTGTTTGGACTCTTTTTTTTTTCAGAAGTTTCATTTGTCTAGTTGTCCCTGGACTCCTTAGTTGGATGGTTTTTTGATGGGATGGTGTTAAGCATTCTAAATGTTAATTGGTCCTGTTTGCTGTCTGTTACTTAATTGACTGATTGGTTAAATAAATGCTGAGGCCTGGAGATTGGGCAAAGACAGATAGGTGGGACTAGGACTTTTACAGAGAGATAGAGAGCATCTTGGGAAGAAGAAGGCTGGAGGAGAAGCCCGGAGTAAACAAGGAAGACACACCATGGGGTAGATTAAAGAAGATCCTTCCACGTGGACTGGAACATTGGCTTAGTGTGGAGAATAATAGTCCAAAGGGACATATGTATATAAGGGGTCATATATGGGTAATAGAATTATGAGCTAGCTTAGATGGACTAGGATTATACAACCCAGGCCTAAGCTTGTTAAAATCCACATGGTGTCTGTGTGTATTCATTTATAGTGGTGGGTTAAGGATATACCACCAACAACCAATTAAATATAATATAAATATTGGGTAAATAGTTTAATTAGTTATTTTTTCAACAGTTTTAATCTCCTGGAAAGATAAGAACAGAACCCTGCCCTAATCCAGGGTCTTATTTTTTTGGCAGGTAATATCTTTCCTAGAGCAAATTGGTTTTTTCTTTAAATATTTATTAATTCAAGTTACATCTCCATCACAGCCCACTCCCTGCACCCCTACTGGTCCCACCCTCCCACCTTCTACCTCATCTCCCACCTATCCTACTCCTCTGGTGTGGGGTGCCTCCACTTATCGACCACCCTCAGTTCATTAGTCACATGAGGGCTAAGAGCTTCCTCTTGAACAGGGGGCATACATGGCAGTTCAACTAGGGTGGAGTGTCTCACTAGCAGGTAACAAAGTCCATGTTCCTGTTCTTTTTGGTCTATTGATTGCAGAATGGTTATCCTGAATATATGGCTAAAATCCAGTTATAAGTGAATATATGCCATGTGTATCTTTCTGGGTCTGAGTTAGCTCACTCGTGATGAACTTTTCTAGTTTCATCCATTTGATTGCAAATTGCATGATTTCCTTGTTTCTAATAGCTGAGTATTCCATTGTGTAAATGGACTTCTTGGTTGTTTCCAGTTTCTAGCAATTACAAATAAAGCTGCTATGAATGTAGTTGAGGAGATGCCCTTGTCGCTTGGTGAGGAACCTTTTGGATATATTCCCAGGAGTTGTATGCCTGAGTCTTGAGGCAGAGCTATTCCAAATTTTCTAAGATATTGCCAGACTGATTTCCATAATGGTTATACAAGTTTGCCCTCCCACCAGCAATAGGGTAGTGTTCCCCTTTCTCTGCAAACTCTCCAGCACATGTTGTTTTTTGAGATTTTGATTTTAGCCATTTTGACAGGAGTGAGATGGAATCTCAAAGTCATCTTGAGTTGAATTTCTCTGATGACTAAGGGTGTTGACCATTAGAGATTCATATTTTGTGAATTCTTGGTTTAACTCTGTATCCCATATTTTGATTGGGTTATTTGGTTTCGTGTTGCTTACTATCTTTAGTTCTTTATACATTTTGGATATTAGCCTCTATCAGATGTGGGGTTGGTGAAGATCTTTGCCCAGTCTATACACTGCTGTTTTATTCTAATGACAATTTCCTTTGCCTTATAGAAAATTTTCAGTTTCATAAGGCCCCATTTATTGATTTTTGTTCTTAGGGCCTGAGCTATTGGTGTTCTGTTCAGGAAGTTGTCACCTGTACCAATGAGTTTGAGGATTTTCCTCACTTTCTCTTTAATTAGATTTAGTGTGTCTGGCTTTATGTTAAGGTTGTTGACCCACTTGGACCTAAGTTTTGTGCAAGGTGATAAACATGGGTCTGTTTACATTCTTATGCATGTTGACATCTGGTTAGACCAGCACCATTTATTGAAGATGCTGTCCTTTTTCCATTGTATGGTTTTAGCTTCCTTGTCAAAAGGTAAGTGATCACAGGTGTGTGGGTTTATTTCTGGGTCTTTTATTCGATTTCATTGATCAACTGGCCTGTTTCTATACCAGTACTACACTGTTTTTATTACTATTGCTCTGTAGTATAGCTTGAAATCAGAGATGATGATACCTCTAGATTTTTTTTTTTTATTGTACAGGATTGATTTATTTATTCTGGATATTTTGTTTTTTCCATATGAAGTTGACAATTGTTGTTTCAAGGTCTGTAAAGAATTATATTGGTATTTTGATGGGAACTGCATTGAACCTGTATATTGCTTTTGATAGGATGGCCATCTTTATTATGTTGATCCTACCTATTCATGAACATAGATGCGGCAGCTGTAAACATATGAACTCCTGGAAGCCAGCTGCAGTAGTGAGCACCTGTATTCCTGGACCCTAGCTGCAATAGTTAGCAACTTTATTCTTGGACCCACAGCTGCAATAGTAAGCATCTGCACTCCTGGACCCACAGCTGCAGTGGTAAACATCTGTATTCCCAGACCCACAGC
>CAJQZJ010015786.1:124812-140626 GCA_907164525.1 Lophiomys imhausi | reverse complement strand
TATGGGAACACTGTGGGCTTCTAACTTCTGTGTCATTAGTGAGAGAGCATACACTCTTAGCTGATGACTGAGGATCAGGGGCCATGCTGATGGTAACAGTGGCTTCAGGATGGCCTTCAGCATCTCAGCATCACTCCTCTGTCAAATTAGTGTTGTGCCATTCTACAGTTGTTCCATTCCTCCTAAGTGAGACCATGACATCTTCTAGCTACTTATAACAGTTTTGTAATTCCCCATCTTCTTTTTTTTTTTTTTTGGTTCCATCTTTTCCTGCCTTTCATAATTTCATGTTATTTAGTTATTTTTTAATAAGTTTTTGAGACAGGGTCTCACTATGTAGCTCTGGCTGGCTCTAAACACATTATGCAGAAAAGACTAGCCTCTAGATTAGTGCTTCTTAACCTGTGAGATAGGGGTTGTGTATCAGATACTTTGGGTATCAGATATTTACAGTATGATTCATAACAGTATCAAAATTGCAATTATGATGTAGTAATGAAATAATTTTATGGTTGGGGCCACCACAAAATTAGGAACTTCATTAAAGGATTGCAGCATTAGGAAGGTTGAGAGCCACTGCCCTGGATCATAGTGCTCTTCCTGCCTCTGCCTCTTCAGAGCTAGGATTATAGGTGTGAGCCACAACACCTGTCACTTTTATTACTTTGATAACTGATTTTCAGATTCAAGTAGCTCGAAAGACAGAATTATTTTCGGATTCCTAACAGGTCATGTTCATAAACAATACCAATAACAATAACTGCAATAAATTCCCAGAAAAATCATACAGCAGGGTTTTGCTTGACCCAAGAATAAGTATTTTTAACTCTATGAAAGTGACTTCATCCAAACCCTAGGGTATATGGAGTCTGAGGACCAGCTTATATTTCTACTGTACCACTGTTCTGAGAGCATATGAGCACTCAATATCAATACTACTGTTAGGATTAAATCACTATGCATGTTTATGCCAAGATTCATTATGTAGCTTCTCAGTAAAGACTCCTTCTGTATAGAACTTGCACATGGACTTGCGGCATGAAGCCAGCTGTGCAGTATTTTCAAGGCATGAATGTTATCTATCTGTAATAAAATGGCTATTAAATTTAATAGGCATATATTGTATAGAGAAAGAAACATATAACCTATTACTATGTTTGATTATATACATAACATTCATATATTTCTTTCAATATTGTTATAAATGGTTATTAAAGCAAATAATCCTGTGACATTATATGCATCAGAGCAATAGGTGGTCATATATTTATAAAACATTATGGAGATGAGAGGAAAGATAATACAGTTTGGTAGTGAAGAAGGGCTAAATTCCTGACTATGAGTCCTGTTAGATTCCAGGTAAAGAGAACTCTGTGGACAAAGTTTCAGAGGTGGTAATGACCAGACACCAGATAGGCAAAGGTCAGAAGCCTCATCTTACTGGATGGTGCTTGTTATGATTTATCCAAATCATAAAGTGTCCCCCACAGGCTCATGAGCCTGTATCCTCGAGCTCCAACAGGCAACACTTCTGTTAAAGTTTTGGGACTTAGGAGGTGATGCCTCAAGGAAGCAAGCTGTTGGGGTATATGACTTGAAGGTGGTACCCCAACTCTACTTCTGGCCCCAGTCTTTCCCTCTGATCCTTTTTGCCCTAAATCTGAGGGGAGAAAGAGTCTCTGTTCCACACTCTTGCCACCTGGGAAGATCTCATGCCTATCTCATTGTGATGAACTGAATCCCTTCAAACTATGCACCCAGATAAATCCTTACTTCTTCAAGTTCCTTCTTGCTAGGTATTTAGTTGGAGTGATGAGAAAAAATACCAAATTTGTAGTTGATACATTTTGAAGTGACCTCTAAAACACCCACTATCAATGACATTCTGCAGTATATAAAGTTCAATAACGTAAGAAGGACTTTGTTAAGATAATATAATTTTAAACATATTTATTTATTTATGAACTCTTTACTTTTTTCTGTAAAGCACAATTCATGAGATCTGTGGAGATCAGAAGACAACATGTGTAGGTCAGTTCTTTTCTTCTATTACGTGGGGTCTAGGGATGAAACTAGGGTCATAAAACTAGGTAACAAGTACTGGTACTCAAATAACCATCTCATTCACATCAGAATAATAGAGTTTTAAAATATTTATTTATTACCTCAGGTTACATCTTTATCACAGTGCCCTCATTCCACCCCTCCCAGTCCCGCCCTCCCACCCTCTACCCCCAACCCTTCCATCCCACTCCTCTGGAGTGGAGTGTCCCTACATAACAGTTCCCTGCCCCAGTTCAGCAGTCATATGAGAGCCATGAGCCTCCTCATACACTGGGGGCCTACAAGGCAGCACCACTAGGGAAAAGTGTCTCATTGATAGGAAACAAAGTCTACGTTCATGTTACCTTTGGTTCATTGGTCGTAGTATAATTACCCTGTACTGTATGGCTAAAATCCGATTGTAAGTGAATAGATGCCATGTGCATCCTTCTGAGTCTGGGTCAGCCCACTCAGGATGAGCTTCTCTAATTCCATGCATTTGGATGCAAATTGCATGATTTTGTTGTTTCTGATGGCTCAGTAGTATTCCATTCTGTAGATGTACCACAGGTTTTTTTTTTTTTTTAATCTATTCCTCGGTTGAGGGACATTTAGGTTGTTTCTAGTTTCCAGCTGTTACAAATAAGGCTGCTATGAACATAGATGAGGAAACTTCCTTGTGATTTGGTAAGGAATCATTTGGATAGATACCAAGAAGCAATATGGCTGGGCCTTGAGGTACAGCTATTCCAATTTTTCTAAGATATTGCAAGACTGAAATCCATAGTGGTTGTACAAGCTTGCACTCCCACCAGCAATGGAGGAGTGTTCCCCTTTCTCCACAACCTCACCACCATGTGCTGTCATTTGAGATTTTGACTTAGCCATTCTGACAGGTGTGAGATGGAATCTCAAAGTCATCTTAAGTTGCATTTCTCTGATGATTAAGGATGCTGAACATTTCTTCAAGTGTCTCTCAGCCATTAGGGATTCTTCCTTTGTGAATTCTCTGTTTGGCTCTGTTCCCCATTTTTTGATTGGATTATTTGGTTTCTTGGCATTTAATTTCTTGAGTTCTTTGTAAATTTTTGATATTAGCCTTTTGTCAGATGCAGGGTTGGTAAAGATTTTTTCCCAATCTGTAGGCTGCCGCTTTGTTTGAATGGCAGTGTCTTTTGCCTTACAGAAGCTTTTCAGTTTCATGAGGTTCCATTTATTGATTGTTGGTCTTAGATTCTGAGCTGTTGGTGTTCTGTTCAGGGAATTATCACCTGTGCCAATGAGTTCGAGGGTTTTCCCCACTTTCTCTTCTGTTAGATTTAGTGTGTCTGGCCTTATGCTAAGGTCTTTGATCCATTTGGACTTAAGTTTTGTACAAGGTGATAAGTATGGGTCTAATTTCTTTCTTTTACATGTCAACATCCAGTTGGACCAACACCATTTGTAGAAGATGCTGTCCTTCTTCCATTGTATGGTTTTAGCTTCTTTGTCAAAAATTAAGTGACCATAGGTGTGTGGGTTCATTTCTGGGTCTTCAGTTTGAGTACATTGATCCACTAGTCTGTTTCTATACCCATACCAGGATGCTTTTATTACTATTGCTCTGAAGTACAGCTTGAAATCTGGAATGGTGATGCCTCCGGATGTTTTTTTTTTTTTTTTTATTGTACAGGGTTGATTTAGCTATTCTGGTTTTTTTGTTATTCCATATGAAGTTGAGAATTGCTTTTTCCAGGTCTATAAATAATTGAGGTGGTATTTTGATAGGAATTGCATGGATTCTGTATATTGTTTTGGGCAGGATGACCATTTTTATTATGTTGATCCTAGTTATCCATGAGCATGGGAGATATTTCCATCTTCTGATGACCTCTTCAATTTCTTTCTTCAAAGACTTGATGTTCTTGTCACACAGGTCTTTCACTTGCTTGGAGTTCCCCCCAGGTATTTTATATTGTTTGTGGCTATTGTGAAGGGTGTTGTTTCCCTAATTTCTTTCTCAAACCATTGATTTTTGTATAAAGATGGGCTTCTGATTTTTTTGAATTAATTTTGTATTCAGCCACCTTGCTGAAGGTGTTTATCAGCTGTAAGAGTTCTCTGGTGGAATTTTTGTGGTCGCTTATGTATACTATCATATCATCTACAAATAGGGATAATTTGACTTCTTGTTTCCAATTTGTATCCCCTTGATCTCCTTTAGTTGTCTTATTGCTCTAGCAAGAACTTCAAGTACTATGTTGAAGAGATCTGGAGAAAGTGAACATCCTTGTCTTGTCCTTGAGTTTAGAAGAAATGCTTCAAGTTTCTCTCCATTTAATTTGATGCTGGTTGTTGGCTTGCTGTATATTGCCTTTATTATTTCTAGATATGGTCCCTGTAAGCCTGTTCTCTCCAGGATTTTAGCACGAAGGGATGTTAGATTTTGTCAAATGCTTTTTTTAGCATCTAGCGAGATGATCATGTGTGGTTTTTTTTCTTTCAGCTTGTTTATATGGTGAACTATGTAGATGGATTTCCATATGTTGAACCATCCCTGCATTCTTGGGATGAAGCCTACTTGATCATGGTGTATGATACTTTTGATGTGTTCTTGAATTCGGTTTGCTAGTATTTTATTAAGTATTTTTTGCATCTATGTTCATGAGGGAAATTGGTCTGAAGTTCTCTTTCTTTGTTGGGTCTTTGTGTGGTTTAGGAATCAGGGTGACTGTGGCCTCATAGAATGAGTTTGACAGTGGTCCTTCTGATTCTATTTTGTGGAAGAGTGTGAAGAGTATTGGTATTAGCTCTTCTTTGAAGGTCTGGTAGAATTCTGTGTTGAAATCATCTGGCCCTGGGCATTTTTTTTTTTTTTTTTTTGGGAGATTTTAAATGACTGTTTGACTGTTTCTATTTTCTTAGGTGTTATAGGGCTGTTTTATCTGTTAATGTGATCTTGATTTAACTTTGGTAGGTGAAATCTATCAAGAAAATTGTCCATTTTGCTTAGGTTTTCAAATTTGGTGGAGTACAAATTTTTAAAGTTGGACCTAAAAATTCTCTTGATTTCCTCAATATCTGTTGTTATTTCTCCCTTTTCAATTTTGATTTTGTTGATTTGGGTTTTTTCCCTCTGCCTTTTAGTTGATTTGGCTAAGGGTTTTTCTATTTTGTTGATTTTCTCAAAGAACCAACTCTTGGTTTCCTTGATTCTTTGTATTTATTGTTCTTTTTGTTTCTAAGTTGTTGATTTCGGCCCTAAATTTGATGATTCCCTGCCTTCTGCTCCTCTTGGGAGTGTTTACTTCTCCCTATGGGCCAAGTATTCTAACACTTTAGTCTATGAGGTCACGCCTGTTCAAATCAGCACACCAATAGTCATGATAGTTGCCTATGATGTGTGGGGAAATCTGTGGAACCCTCTTTGGCTAACAACTCAGTAAGATGCAACCAGTTCCCAGCACTAGAGCTTTTATTTGGCAGTATAAGCTGTCTACATGCACTATTGTCTTCCCTATTATATGGTGAATCCCTTTAAATTTCTTTCATATATGTATATGTAGACAGTTTCCATGATAGTATTTGTCTTATTGATTCTTGTTTTTTTTTTTTGTTAAAAAAGAGAAAAAGAATAAACATGAAGTTGGGTGGGTAGGGAGGTGGGGAGGATTTGGGGGAGGGAAAAGAATGTGATCAAAGTACACTGTATGAAAAAAAATATTTCTTTTTGATTTTGAGATTGTATTTATAGCATATCTCTCTTCCTCTTCAGGTCCTTTCATATGCTTCTCCTTACTCTCTTCCAAGCATGTGGTCTGTTTTTCACTGTTTTTTTCATGGATGTATGTATATGTACATTCATATGTTCTTAAATATAACTATCTCAGTCTGTATAATGTTACTTATGAAGTTTCCAAGGCTGCCCATTTAGTATTGAGTAACCAAATGGTGTGCTCTTCCTTGGACAAGTTTATTTTTCCTGCTCTCAGCTCTACTTCCTTAACTGTAATCCATTGTTTAGAGTTGAGGAATCATGATGATTCCCCTGTCCACTTTGACATGTCCATTGGTGTAGCCTTTGTTCAGATCAATATCTTTGCAGTTATATTGGTGAGGTTTTATGGATGTAGGTTCTGCTATTACAGCACACATAGTCTCAAAGAAAATTCCCTGATCCTTGGGTTCTCATAATATTTCTGCCCTCCTCTTCAAAAATGGTACATGAAATTTAGGTACGGGATGTATTTTATAAATATATCTACTGGATTGGGCTCTATAATTCTATCCTTTGATTACTTACAGATTTCTGTAATAGTCCACATCTCTTGCAAAGAGAAATTTCCCTAATGTAAGGTGAGGACTACATTTACTCTTGAGTATAAGGGCAACAACTTAGAATGTAGTTAGGTATTATGCCACTTAGTAAAGTGGTGATTGTAGGTTATCTAACATTCATGACTTCACTATTCCCAGGTAGTTGTATGGGTTTCCAGTATGAGACATCATTTCCCTCATGTTTATTTGGTCTTGAGTACAATTAGAGAGCTGTTGGTCACTGTTAAGGTATGTGTGCCAATAGTTTATCCATGGGATTATCATGCCATGCTGGTCATTGTTTTGGTTTACAGGCATCATTTCTGGGTACCAACCATTATATCTTGGTTGCTTTCCTCCTTCTAAATCTTCCACAGTTTCTTCTGGTACAAAGAAAGATGTAGTCTCAGAGAGGAGGCATCAAATCAGTTTCAGCTTATGGGTATTTGGGCCCTGTGTCTGAAGTTCAACTTGTCTTCAGCAATAGGGACCTTCCACCTCTAGGAGGGGCAAATTAAGATACTAGTAACAGTCTCTTGTGTTTTTTGATTCTTTTGGATAACACTTATCAACAACTCAAAAGGGTGCTTCTTGTGCCTGATGAACCTTCACTCACTGCTGGTGGAATTGCAAACTGGGGCAGATTCTATAGAAATCTGTTTGAAAATTTTTCAAAAACATAAGAATAAATATTCCACATGACCCAGTGACAGCATTCCTTGGTGTATGCTCAAAGATCTCAATGTCCTACTCCACAGATAATTCTTGCTTAGTTATATTCACTGCTGTCCTATTTATTCACAGTAAGAAATGGAAAGAACTTAAATGTCCATCAATTGATGGATGGATAATGGAAATGTTGTATATGTATCCTATGGAATATGATCTAGCTATAAAGAGAAAATGAAAGCATGAACTTTTCAAGTAAATGAATGGAGCTAGAAACAACCACATTGTGTGAGCTAACTTGGACCTAGAAAGACACACACATCGTTTTCCTTCATTGGAGTCTCCTAGCTCCATATCTTCAGGTACAAATACATATCCTGGAGTAACTGCAGAAATAAGGAAAGTAAAAAGGGACCATTGCTATTGTAGGGACTTGGGGGAGCAAAAGAGAAGGAGATAGCAGAGATAACAAGAGATCCAACTGGGGAAATGGATAAAGGTGGAGAGAAATAAATATGAAAGGATGGAAGGTGGTAAAGTAACAGTGAGGATGTCTAAAAATTCATAAGAAATCATGCTATTAACTGTCTCCATAAAAAGTTATTATCATATACAAAATTCTCTGGACAAATATATACATACATACATTGTTGAAATGAAATTTTATCATCTTGGCTGACAGTTCTCCCTCTAAGAGCTAATGAACATCTAATTAAAAAAAAACATTTATAGAAAAGAAGGCAAAAGGACCAGTCATGACCTTGGGAGGCGTCAATATTTGAGAAGACAGCAACTTTCCTTTCCTCTAGTCTGACTTTTTTCACTAAGGTGAGTCTTCCAGATCTGACTCTGACTACATGGGGAAGTGAGAATTTAGTTGTGATTAGTCTGTGTTATGAGGGTTAACTTACTCTGATCCTAAATTCCAGGCCTTATTATGGAGAGGAGAATGAGGAAAATCCAAAGCTAATGAGATGTGAACCCTGTATCTCCTGCCTCCCTGCCACCAGAGCTTCCGCTCAGCACTGTGTCTGAAGGATGCCCTCCTGCTGGCACTGGCATTTCCATGCAGGGGCTGTGCTGAACTTGAAGAGAAGCTCAAACATCCTGTGGCAAGCAAGACTGGAAAAGGGGCAGAAATCAGAGAATGCTGATTTCATTGTTTTACTTAGTTGTCCTCAGATATATCTCTGGGCCTTTTTTTGCATGTAGTGTCAAAGGCAAATTCTATTTCTCCCTGGCTATAATGTGTGTCTTTCTCTTGGCATCACATTCTAAAATTTGTGCTCTTAGGAAGAAAATGATCACCATATTTACCCACCTGAATAATATTTCTGCCTATACCTTATTAAAATATATTAAAGCAAGACTACTGTACTACTTAATTATGAGGTTGGCTGTATAAGACTCTAGCTTTTGGTGAACACTGCATGCCTATTTGAGTTGGCACCTTTTGCTTTATTTCACTCCTCTGAAATATTTCTAAAAAGAGGAGAAAGTTCTTAACAGCCTTGACTTTGTACACTGTGTGATATGATGGGTGATAATTATGTGAGCACACATTTCTTCATATATAATAAGGGCTATATCATGCAGCATTGTATTTGTTGTCTAGACCCTGATAGTATCCTGAGAATCAGTAGCACAATGTGGCATAAAGCTCTCCTAACAGTGTATGCCTGCCAAGGTAACTCACAAGACCTGTCTTTCATTTGCTACTCATTTAGTCAGTTATAGTTGGAATCGCCTTTTACTGATTCCCATCTGTTGGAGGTTTTGCTAGTACCTGATGGCAACAGAAGCAGATTGTGAATGTAACAGAAAATGTTTTCTTGGCATAGAAAATGAGTACTTGCTTTAATTGACAAGGTATAACACTTATGAGGCAAAAATGAATTTTAGCTTTGCCATTTATTTTACTTCTGACTAGTTAGGGTATTTATTGGCATGCATGTGCACAGTGAATAATCCCAGAAAACTGAGAGAAAGAGAAAAGAAAAAAGAAGACTTCAGGAATGCAGGTTGAGTATTCTGATTTTAAACTGTTCAGAACAATAAAAGATTTGGAGATTGGAGAGGAAAAATTTAGGTGGCAGTAGGGTTTCTTAACATCTTATGGGCTGCCATAATTATTTATTTGTTGAAAATAAAAGAATGCTATTATTTTTTTTAATAATTTATTTTTTATTTCTTCAAGTTACATCTCAATCACAATCCCCTCCCTACTCCCCCCTCCAGTCCCACCCTTCCACCCTCCTCCCCCTCAGCCCCACCATCCTCTTCCCTTCTTTTTTTTTTTTTTTTTTTTTTTAGTTAAAGGTATTTATTTTTCCCCCCAACAGCTCTCCCTTTCAGTCCAAATAATGGTTCTTTTTCTTATAACTATAAATACAATACAAAACAACAGAAATAAATAGGCCACGATTATAAGAGTTATATGGCTTAGATGCTATTATTTTTTAAAAACCAATTTCCCCTGTTTGACAATAGAAAATAAATCATTTGTGTTATAAATGTATCTGAAGTCAACATTTTCAAATGAGAAAAAAAATCAATTCACTATAGTGGTGCTCTTAAGATTGACCAGATATTTGATGAATATCTGTTATTTGCTAATGATTTCTGAAATCACATTTCTTGAGAATAGGTTATATTTAGCAGTAAAATGTGAAGCAATTTTTTGAGAGAGAGTTGATGTTTCTAATAAGAGTGTCACAGTTAATGTGTGAATAAGCACAGGATATCAGGTAGGTACTAGATTAGAATGGTTTACAGAGGTATTAGGAAGATGCAAATAAAATCAAATTGAATTTAGGTATTCTTATCTAAGTGGAAAGAAACTATGTCTTCACATAGGATGTAAATGTTAACAAAATTCTTATAGAGGTATTTCATCAGTCAGAAAATGGAAATAAAGGGGAACTATTCCAACCTATTGAGCCTGATTGAATTACCTATCTATTGTCTGAACTTCATTTTTCATTTGGGAAAATGTCATGAATAATTTGAAATATCCTAGGACAAAGTTAAGATGGTATATCACAGACATTTATAATTTATACTGTAATGTAATTTATATTACATTTAAACCCTAAGAAACACAGAGAATCTTAAAAATCTTGCTATAGAAAAGCATGAACAATATACCCAAACTTCTGAGGTCAGTGTTATCTATTTGAGGGATAATTTGCCCTAAGCCATTTCCCTATCTTTTCAATTCATTTAGGAGTACCTGTGGAAAGAGTAGTGAAGAGTGGAGCTATTAAAAACCTTCTGTTAATGGTTAATGTCTCTTGGTTATCTCTCAGCTCTTGACAAACCAGAAAAATGAACATGTGCTTCCATATCAAGTTCATAATTAAAATTTCTTCTTGTGTTAGTTTGATCAATGCTATGTTGATTTCATCAGCTTCCTAGTATATGACTGTGGTTAGATAATCTATAGGTATGAACTCTAACTGGATTTTTGGGGTGCAGGTATTTAGAGAGTGTTTTTTTTTAAATACTTTATTTTTTTTTCTTCAAGTTACATCTCAGTAACAAACCCCTCCCTATTCCCCCTTCCTATCCCGCCCTTCCACCCTCTTCCCTCCAGAAGTTTCCCCTTTCAGTCCAACAGCTGGTTCCTTCTCTTATAACAGTAAGTATTATACAAAACAATAGATATAAATATGCCACATTTATGAGAGTAAATTGGCCCAGTATACCTTCCCAATGTTCAGTTTATACCTATTTGGCCCCTGACTTTAACATTCTACTATCTACCCAACTCCATGAGTTTAAAGGTCTATATGTGACTCAACATTCTTACTATCTTGCAACACACTTTTAAGAGTATCTTCTTAGATCTATAACACCCTCTTGATTCCTAAACAGTTCAAAATTTAACTATAAGATTCTATCTGTCTATTCTTCAACCACCTCAGAGACCTGAGAGGGATAAATATATTTGCTTATATAGGAAGTGCAGAGCCTGCAGCTTCCAAAACTAAGAAAGAACATACCAATAACTGCCTGGACAGTTCCCATTTTCTCTCCATACATTTCAGAATCAATCTTCAGGCTTTGGGTCCTTCTTTAACCCGGATTGAAAGATAACGCTTTGTATGTTGTCAGAAGGCCAAATTTGCTTCAGGAGAAGTACTACCTAGCTCCCCCCCATCCCCCCCCCCAGAAAAAAAAAAGAGGGCAATTGTCCTAGGGTTGGGATTGGGGCAGGGCTCTGTTCTTATCGTTCCAGGAGAATCGAAGTGTCCATTAGCGGAGCCTGGGGACGGCGGACAGCGGAATCCTCAGCAGAGAGCAGAATCAGGCACCAAGGAGGATGAGTGACCCAGTTGATTCTGCCTGGCAGACTTCCTCAATAGCTGTCTCCATCGGGGGCCTGCAACCACCACTGTAATCCAGTGTCGCTGGGACCGTTCAGCTCTACACAATGCCCCGGCCAGAACCTCAGTGAAGCCTGCAAAATCAGCTTCTGCCTACAAACCCCTTAGGTCATCTAAACAGCTGAGAACAGAAGGACTGAACATAAAAGGATTGTACTAACATTTTTAATCATTTTTCCCATTTGGGTTGGGGCCCCAAACAGGTCTACTACGACCCAAATCAGCAGGAAGTCACTTTAAGAGAGCGACGTCCCATGCCCAGGGGGTGGGGAGGGTGTTTCTCCGCCCTTCTTTTAGGTTATTTGAAGGATAACTGAAAACTCTGTTATGTAGGGGAAGAGACTACAAGCTGATAAATGGTCCTGTCTTAATGGGTTTTGGAGGTTAGCCCCAGGGAATTCCTACTTTTCCTTTTCTGTATCCTTCTTCCTCTCCTATGTAGGAGTGCATGAGCTTGAGAAAAATGAGATATAGACATAGCACAGGAAGGTCCAAGAAGAAGGGGCAGATTATTGAATATGCCCTTATACCTTTGTATATTGATACAAAATTAGTAGTTTATTTGGCTAAAGTGGTATTGACCATTGTTTATTGTGCAAAAATAAGATTGTATTGGATTACATCGGTATTGATCTTTGTATATTGATACAAAATTAAGATTATAGTTGGCCACAATGGTATTGACCCTTGCATATGGACGTAATATTAAGATTATATTGGGCTACATAGGCATTAATCTTGGTATATTGATACATAATTAAGAGTATATTTAACCACAATTGAATAGATCTTTGTATATTGATACAAATTTAAAGATAATGCTTCCCAATGGTATCATACCTAGAGATACTTAAAAATAAAATGTGAAGCTCTGACATCTTGATACCAACCGTCTAAAATGGTCTAGGATAGTTAAAACAAACTCCTAGTCATGCAAACATGTCTCTTTGTTAGCTACTATGACAGTCTATCACAGATATTCTCTAAACTACCCAGTAATCAAGTTGCTAAGAGACAAGCAACATTTGCTTTTCTAAATACAAGAGATGGATAGGTCATCTTCAAAAACCCCTAGAGATCTGCAGAATATGGCATTCAAAGATGTTATCTTAAATCAAGATTTTTTTTTGATATCGAGACATATCAGCGCCTGACAGCACCCCCTATTCTACTCCAAGTAGAAGATAAGCATCGAAGAACCTCCACTGTAAGATGGTTGAATTAGTGGCAAGCCTTTCTCTTGGCATGAAAAAAACCCCTTGCACCAACTGCAGACAGACTGCTGTCCAAAAAGGACAAAACTTGGTAGCAGGGAAGTCGACAGCCTAACTCTGCCAAGACAGGGTAGGTAAGTCCTTTATAATCCCTGTTCTACAACAAATGTCTGTCAGAGAAACAGGACCCAAAGCCTGAAGAGAGTGGTTTTTTTTTTTACAATCTGTTTTCTTTTAAGCTTTTGAGTTTCATTAATTGCTTATATTAAACATTAAAGCCAAGTCAGCAAATAAAAGAAATTACAGGGAATATATGTTTGTTCAAAGAGTGCAGAGAAGCAGAAAACATAGTGGATAGTGTGTACAATTTGGGCCAGGAGAAGGCTGGTACATTTGTTATGAGATTGTTCAGTAGAGAAGAAGTAGATTTGTTCAGCTTGACAACAAGTATAACTGAAGAGATAATACTTATCTGTAAGCAATCTTTTATTTTTTAAAATTTCTTAAAATTACTGAGAGACCAGAAATGTCAAATAGTTAAACAGGACAAACTACAAAGTGCTGTGGATATTTTCTGAGAAATTTCAAATATCAGATGCTGATGTATTAATGGAAAAAAAAGTTTCTAATTCAAGGTCCTGTTTCCTGTTCTGAAATTTTTATTTACTACAAATATTATCTTTTCAATTCTTTTTTAAAATTTAATTTTCTACTTTCATGCATTTATGCCAGATTTTATAAGCCCATCACCTCTTCTTACTCTCTTTTCATTCCTGAAGACATAGTTTGGATGCATCTAGTTACCTCACCTATTTTAATATCCTGGGTGTGTGTGTGTGTGTGTGTGTGTGTGTGTGTGTGTGTGTGTCTGTGTGTGTATGCAGGTATTACATGGGTAATGACGTCTACATTGTGGTTATAGTCACAACAATAATGTCATATTCAGAACAATGTTTTATAGTACTCCTTCCTATTCTCCTCTCTTCAACAATGTTTTTTGGGTCTTGGTATAGTTGCTATATATATATATATATATATATATATATACTGAATAAAAATATTTTTTAAAAGAAGTTTCTCTATACAAGACTGGCAGCAGCATTAGTGTAAGGGCATAAACATAAATATTTAGAAGACAGTTCACAATTCTATTTTAATAGAACTTTATATAAGGTTGAATATTGCAGAAATATGACAAGGGCATATTATAGTTAAAACCCCAACTGATTCAACATTTACTTCTTGCTATGTATTATTTATATCATTCCTTTTCTGTAAGATGTTCTTAATTATTTTTTGCCATGAAAAGGAAGATTGATGACTTTTCTGCCAAGTTACTTGTATTTGAATTCTGCTTTGTCAAATTAGAAAAATTGGACAAAATAAACTTAAGTCATACAGAGTAAATTGCTAGCTACAGGCATTAAGACCTTTAGAACAAAGGGATTTTTTTCCTGAGTATGAAAGTTATTTTTTTTTCTTTACTGATGTTGTCCTTGGGACTTAAAACTGGGTTTGCCCATGCAGAAGAATAAAACTAGATTCCAGTCTCTCACTCTGCATGAAAATGTATTCCATATGAAATAAAGACCATAACAAAACCCTAAAACTGTAAAACTGTTAAGAGAAAGGCTGGTGAGTATGCTGCATGATCTATATCTTGTATAGATCTTGTATAGGTAATGACTGTCTGCACACCATTCTGGTTGCTTGGGGAATGAAGCTAACAACTGAGAAGTGGGACCACATGAAATTGAAGAACTTCCATACAGGAAACAAAATGTCAACTGGGTGAAAGGAGACACCATATAACAGGAAGGAAATATTCTCCAACTATACATCTAGCAAAAGGTTAATATCAATAATACACAAAATCTAAAAACAGTATGAAAGAAAAGCAACCAAATTTTTTAATGGGCTATTTATTGGATCAGAAAGTTTTCAAAAGAAGAAATACAGACTGATTTCCATAGTGGTTGCACAAGCCTGCACTCCCACCAGCAATGGAGGAGTGTTCCCCTTTGTCCACACCCTCGCTAGCATGTGCTGTCATTTGAGTTTTTGATCTTAGCCATTCTGACAGGTGTGAGATGGAATCTCAGAGTCGTCTTGAGTTGCATTTCTCTGATGATTAAGGATGCTGAGCATTTCTTCAAGTGTATCTTGGCCATTAGAGATTCCTCTTTTGTGAATTCTTGGTTAGCTCTGTTCCCCATTTTTTTGATTGGATTATTTGGTTTTTTGCTGTTTAATTTTTTTGAGTTCTTTATAGATTTGAGGTATGATCCCTTTATCAGATGTATGGAAATAAGCCTGACGATATCTTAGAAAACTTGGAATAGCTCCACCTCAAGACCCAGTCATTCCACTACTGAGCATACATTCAGAAGATTCCTCACCAAGCCACAAGGACATCTCTTCAACTATGTTCATAGTAGCCTTATTTGTAATAGCTAGAAACTGGAAACAACCCAGATGTCCCTCAGCTGAAGAATGGATAAAATAAAAAAAAAATGTGGTACATTTACACAATGAAATACTACTCAGCTATCAGAGACAAGGAAATTATGCAATTTGCAGCCAAATGAATAGAACTAGAAAGACTCATCCTGAGTGAGCTAACCCAGACTCAGAAAGAAGCAATGGCATATATTCACTTGTAATTTGATTTAAGCCATATAGTACAGGATAACTATCCTACAACCAACATACCCAAAGGAACAGGAACATAGACTTTGTTACCTGTTAGTGGGACAATTTGCCCTAGGGGTGCTGCCATGTAAACCCCTAGTATATGAGAAAACTCTTAGCCCTCATATGACTGCTGAACTGAGGTGGGCCAATATGTAGGGACACCCCACTCTGGAGGAGTGGGATGATTGGGAGAGGGAGGAGAGGGCGGGAGGGTAGAACAGGGAGGGGTGGAAAGAGAGCACTGTGATGAAAATGTAACTTGAAGTAATAAATAAATATAAAAAATAAAAAATATGTTAAAAAAATCTGGGAGATGGTGGCGCACGCTTTTAATATGAGCACTTGGGAGGCAGAGGCAGGCAGATCTTATGAGTTTGAGGCCAGCCTGGTTTACAGAGTAAGTTCTGGGACAGGCAGGAATACATAGAGAAGTCCTGTCTCAAGAAACCAAATATATATATATACACACACACACACACACACACACACACACACACACACACACACACA
>CAJQZJ010015786.1:59792-116651 GCA_907164525.1 Lophiomys imhausi | reverse complement strand
TACCATTGTGGCCAAATATAATCTTAATTTTGTATCAATATACAAAGGTATAAGGCCATATTCAATAATCTGTCCTTGTAATTTATTTCTATCCCTGTTTTATCTTAAAAGCAACCACATCTACTATTTTGATTTAGTTGCTAAGTAACCCCACATCTTGTCGTGTTATCAGTTATATTAATTATGATACCAAATGTTCTAAGTGTGGATATAGAAAACTGCACCCTGCCATGTCCTGGGTGAACTCACAATAGGATTTTAGTCAAGAAAACACTTATTTTATTTTAAGTGATTTTTTTGTATATATGATTAGTCCTATTATGCTAATATGTTTTTAAATTTAGTATATTGATGTATTTTTATCCCAATAGATTTATATAAACTATATAAATGTAAGTAAATTAATACATAATTGGTGAACTTTTGAAGACTCGAGTCAGTTCAAAATGATTAAAATAAATTGACAAACCCCTTTCCCTAAGGGAGGACACATCATTATCTATTTATTAAAACATGGGGATTACAGAAGAACACTAAGAACAATTCTATGACAAAAACTCACACAACAAAGAAGACATAGACTACATGACCCATGCTGAATCACAGAGAAATGGAAAATCAGAGAAACTTAAGCAGATAATACTGTCTAAAGTACCCCTTCCAAAACCCCAACAGTGACTAAATAGCTGCTTTAAAAATTATACCAGGTAGTTAAAGTAGAGCTAAAATGCCCCTGAAACTCTTCTAAAAAATTGAAACAGGAGAGAACAGTCACGAATTCATTCCATAAAACCAGTTCTTACCTTAGACAGAAGCCAGAAAAAGCAATTAAAAAATACTGTAAGAAATAAAATCTCATAACCAATATTCCTGATGAAGGTTGATGCAAAAACCAACCTTCACTAGCAAAAATGATCCAATGATAATATTAGTCTACTAGGGTAGGGAATATAAGGGATATTCAAAATATAAAGTATAAAAAACAATCAGTGTAATACACTCGCCTTAGTGTAGTGAAGAATACAAAAAAATCCTGAGTGTCTCAGACACTACAGAAAAAAAGCTTTTGATCAGATCCAACACAACAAAAACACTCAAAAAAGAAGGCTGAAAGGACCTTTCATAAAGGTCATTTATGAAAAGGTCACAGCTAACATCATCTTTAATAGAATAAGAATGAAAGTATTTCCTCTCAGATCCAAAGACAAGAGAAGGATGTGGTTTGAATGTTAGTCCTCATCAAGGGACACAGTTTTGGAGCCTTGCTTAAGGAAGTGGGCCACTAGGAATGAGTCTGGAGGTTTCACATACAAAGACTGAAAAAAAAAAGGCACATTAAAAAAAGATATGAAAGTTGGAGCAAGGTGGGAAGAAGAGTTCAGCAAAGATGGAAGGGGCATAAAAGAGCATCAGAGACATCAGGGAGAGTAACAATATGGCGTGACTTACCAATTCATTGTCTTTTTCTGCACAAAGCACCCTGCTGTCCTGCAAGCTTCCAGGTAAGAGCCATGAAGCACCCACTTGCCAGCTCCCCTGGAAGCCAAGTCTTCTCATTGTGCAGTGGGTACCCCATAATTATGTGTGTGCAGCGGGGGTCTGAGCACTGCTTCTCCATCACCAACCCACCTAGGTTTTTAATCAGGTGACAGTAATCCTATATTGTATGCATCTATGATAATGCCAAGAGTGAAAAAAAAATACTTAGAAACAAATTTACCAAGGAAGCAAAAGACTTACACCTCATCAAACTGTAAAAGAAATTAAAGAAGACACAGATAATGGAAAGACATTATTGGAAAGATGATGGCCTGGAAAAGTTAGTATTCTTAAATGTAATTACTACTCAGAATGGTTTGCAGAGCTCCTATAAAATCCCAAACGACACTGTTTTTGCAAATGTAAGGTAATCCACCCTAAAACTTATATGGAAACACGAGGGATTCAGAATAGCCAAAATAATCTCCAAGAAGAAATTTTAAAATGGAGGTATCACATTTCTTGATTTTAAAACATACAATAAAACCACAGTAATCATAACTGTGGTTAGGGCATGGTGACCCATATATACAAATACGATGGAAGAGAAAAATCTAGATATAACCTCTTGTACAATAGTCAAATGATTTCAGCAGTTGGCAAAGCCATTCAGTTTGGGGGAAGGGCAGTCTTTTAATAAACTGATGTTTATCCACAAACAAAAGAATTGGGGTGGATCCTTATCTTATGCCAGGTTCAAAAATATTAACACAAACTGCACTGAAGAGCTAAGTAGAAGAGCCCCCACTGTAAAACACAGAGGTTAAATTGTAATGGCCTTGGCTTTGGCCAGGACACCACAGAGCACATCAGCAGTCCAGTTCAGTCATATATTGTAACACTCCTGTCGGGGTACCATATAAAGCAATTGAGATTGCTCTTTGCTCATAGTCATGGATACACCATATAGCCTCTCGCAGATATGCAGCATCAATTAACCCTCTGTGTCTATCTATCTGTCCCAAGGAAAGTAGTAGCCAAGTGTAATTGACTATCCACTGAAATTGGATTGTGATTTAACTGCAGTTACCAAGTTAACTTTTATAGACCAATTAATATGCTTTATGATATTTTGTGGGCTACATGGAATGTTTATATAGTAAATGACTTTTCAATATCTTTGGAGACACCAATATTATTCTACCAGTTGATGACTTGAGTGAATGATATATATTTCCTTAAAACTCATTATTTCCAGGAGACAGTATAGAATTTTCCTACTGAAATTTCACTCGTAGTTACATTGTACAGGAACTAGAGAAGGAACAGACTTGATTCCTTCATAAGCCTTTACATTTTTTCTAAGATTAAAAAATATAGGATTTGATTGGTTCATATGAGACACTTGAGTTCATGATCTTCCCCTTTTCATTTCAGTGGTAATTAGTCATGAACAACTCAAAATATTGGATACAATAGACATTTAATAAATGCTTAATTGTTATGGTAAAAACAATAAAAAACTCAACTACTTTCCTCAGTTGTTGTATGTGAGGGTTTGTTTTTAAAAAATCCTATTAGTATTGCTTATGGAGCAAATTAAATCTTGAACTTGGAGTCTTTAGTATGTTTTTAAAAAATTCAAATGTAAAAATTTTGTTTGATAAATTATATTTATAATATGTAAATTATATTTTAGAACACATATATAAAAATGTGTAATGGCTTTGTGTAATGATTTTAGTTGCAGAACCTCGGAAAATAATATAATGAAGCACGTTTGAGACAGCACCAGAATCCATCCTTTAGTACAGGTGTGAGGATTAGCCCAGCTCCTCTCCTAACCATCCAAGTTCAACTGAGCAGAACAATTAAATGGTTTCTGGTTGATTTTCTTCTATACGCACACAGTGGAATGATCATGTTGATATCGCCTGTTTCTTTACATTTTATCTCATTAGTTTAGATTTTTATTATTATTTATAATGTGTATGAGTATTTTTGCTGCATGTATGTATGGGTACAATGTGTGTGTTCAGTGCCCACAGAAGTCAGAAAAAGGCACAGGATGCCCTGGAACTGGAGTGATGGATAATTAATTGTGAACCACCATGTGAATACTCTGAACTGAACCCAGGTCCTTTGAAAGAGCAGCCAATGCTCTTAGCCTCTCAGTCATCTCTTCAATCTCTTTACCCATTTCTTTTTTTTTTTTTTCAGAAACTTTTTTAAATTTAGCACTTTTATTTTCTGTTTTTGTTGATGTCTCATACATTACACCCCAACTGCAGTTTCTAATCCCTACAATACTCCCATTGCCTTTCAGCCAACTCCACTCTGCCCACTTCCCCCTCTATACCAGATCCACTCCACCTTCATTTTACCTCAAAGCAAAAAAAAAGGATGGCCTCCAGAGATATTCACAGAACATGGCATAATAAAGTACAATGATACTAGACACAAAACCTAATGTCAATACTTGACAAAGCAATGTAGTAAAAGAAAAAGTCTCAAGAATAGTATGAGAGACAGTGATGCCTCTCATTCTAACTGTTTGGGTTCCCATATAACATGAAACTAGTAATCATAAAGTATATGCAGAGGGCCTAGCTGAAAGACCCATATGCAGTGTTTTTCACTTCAGTCTATCTGAGACTGAAAGTTTGGGTCAGAGTCAGGATCGGGGTCAGGGTTAGGTCTTTACCCATTTCATTTCTTCTTCTTCTTCTTTTTCTGCATGCTCCTGAGTGTGGAGGCTGGGATTGTCAGATTCATTCTCTTTTGGTACTTCACATTGCACAACAGAATGTGATACGTACTGAAACTGTATTTTCTTTTCTTTTTCTTTTTAATAAATAAATTTATTTATTTGTTGCTTCAGGTTAAATCTCCATCGTATCGTCCTCTTTCCCCCCTTCCCAGCCCCGCCCTCCCACTCTTTACCCCCTAACCCTTCCATCCTGCTCCTCTGGAGTGGAGTGTCCCTACATAACAGTCCCCCACCCCAGTTCAGAAGTCATTTGAGGGCCAAGAGCCTCCTCATACATTGGGGGCCTACAAGGCAGTACCACCAGTGAAAAGTGTCTCATTGCCAGGGAGGGAAAACTAAAAAACAAACCAACCAACCAACAAACAAAAACAAACAAAAAAATAAAAAATAAAAAGTCTATGTCCATGTTCCCTTTGGTGCGTTGGGTGTAGTGTAGATATCCTGTACTATATAGCTAAAATCCTACTATAAGTGAATAGATGTCATGTGCATCCTTCTGAGTCTAGGTTAGCTCACTCAGGATGAGCTTCTCTAATTCCATCCACTTGGCTGCAAATTGCATAATTTCATTGTTTCTGATAGCATTTCTTAAGCTTGTTGTTTCCCACATTGTAAATCAACAAGATAGAGGTTCAAGTCACCCACTAGTTGAGTAACATAAGCAAATCTCTTTTGTCTCTCCCTCTCCATCTGTAAACCTGTCTAATAATAATGCCTGTTTTCAAGTTTATTAGGAGATTGTTCTATATTTAAAATGTACACAGAATAATGTCGGACACATATTAGACATGATTTAAGTTTGTTCAAACTGTAAGAATTGTTTATATACGTGAATAGATGCCATGTGCATACTTCTGAGTCTGGGTTAGCGCACTCAGAATAAGCTTCTCTAGTTCCATCCATTTGGCAAATTGCATAATTTCCTTGTTTCTGATAGCTGAGTAGTATTCCATTGTGTAGATGTACCATAGTTTTTTAATCCGTTTTTCAGTTGAGGGACATATGGGTTGTTTCCAGTTTCTAGCTATTACAAATAAGGCTGCTATGAACATAGATGAGGAAACTTCCTTATGATTCCGAAAGGAGTCATTTGGGTGTATACCCAGAAGTGGTATGGCTGGGTCCCGAGGCAGAGCTGTTCCAAGTTTTCTAAGATATCGCCAGACTGACCTCCATAGTGGTTGCACAAGCCTGCATTCCCACCAGCAATGGAGGAGGGTTCCCCTTTCTCCACACCCTTACCAGCATGTGCTGTCCTTTGAGCTTTTGTTCTTAGCCATTCTGACAGGTGTGACAGGGAATCTCAGAATACTCTTGGGTTGCATTTCTCTGATAATTAAGGATGCTGAGCATTTCTTCAAGTGTCTCTCATCCTTTAGGAATTCCTCCTTTGTGAATATATAGTACAGGATAACTATACTACAACCAACGCACCAAAGGGAACAGGAACTAGACTTTTTCTTCCTGTCAATGAGACACTTTGCCCTAGTGGTGCTGCCTTATAGGCCTCCAGTGTATGAGGAGGCTCTTGGCCCTCATATGACTGCTGAACTGGGGTGGGGGACTGTTATGTTGGGATACTCCACTCCAGAGGAGTGGGATGGAAGTGTTAGGGGGTAGAGGGTGGGAGGGCAGGACTGGGAAGGGTCCAAAGAGGACACTATGATGGAGATGTAACCTGAAGTAATAAATAAAAAATTAAAAAAGAATTGTTTATATAACTAGATGCATACACACTATGCAGAGTTTATAAATGTGTTTAGACTCTCAGCAAACTAGGATTTTTTTTCCAAAAATGCTTCTGTGCTTAGTCATATGAATCCCAAAGGTACACATTCCACATTCAGAAAACAGATTCAATTATGATTTGTTCTTTTTAAAGTACTTTAATTGTATATATTTATTATCATATCTCTGTTTGTCAATTTGACACATGAGTGAGTTCGTGCATGTCCATGTGTCCATGTGAAGGTCAGAGAGCAATTTCTAGGAGTTTGTTCTCTCCTTCTACCATGTAGATCCCAGGATCGAATTCATACCTTCAGGCTTGGTGGCAAGTATCTTTTACTGCTGAGTCCTCTCACTGGTTTATTTTACTAACTCCAGATGTTGGCCTAACTTTTTATTTACCTGGCACAGTCCTGCAGAATGGCACAGAGGGCAGGAGCCCTTCCAGCAGAGCAAACATCCACAGCCAAGGGCCTAACCCCAAGTGCTCATAACTGGCCATTACTTGAAAAACCTGTTCACCACATAGGATGAGCACTGGGTGCATTTCTTTTTTTATGTTTATTTATTACTTCAGGTTACATCTCCACCACAGTGCCCTCTTTCCACCATTCCCAGTCCCACCCTCCCACCCTCTACCCCCTATCCCTTCCATCCCATCCTCTCGAGTGGAGTGTCCCTACATATCAGTCACTCGGTACATTTCTTAATGCTGTGGGACTAAAGTTGTCCCAAGTGGGGAAAATCTGCTATTCATGTGTTTATTTAATGTTGAAGTTTGATTTTATTTTTATTCTAAAATATATTTTTATAATGATATATTGTGTTTATTTTTATTTAATTTATTAAAAAGTTTAATAACTTTAGACCAATTAGTATATATTTTGGTGAACCACCTTGACTTATTAAAGGGTATTTATTAGAGATTGGACCAAATTGAGGGAAAGTCTGTAACCATTATACTCCATATGAATTAACTTCATTGAATTTACCTACATTTCACTGTGTTCTAATACTCTGATAAATAACCCTAAGTACATTTTGACCTTTACATTTTAAGTGCATGGTGATTTAAAATATGGGAAAATTGTATAAAATTTAAAAAGTCAAAAATCAAGAGAAAAGTCTGTTACTTTGTACTAGTTGGCAAGAAAAAGCCTGCTGGGATTGAAAGTTGGTGGATGATGAGTTAGCGAAGGGAAGGAGAAGCCACGATGCCTTATATTTTTCAAGGTGGGAACACTAAATAAGGTCAACTAAATGATGTGGTTCCAGTAATTATAAACATAAAGGTACAATTCCAGCATATTTTAACAAGAAAGAAACCAAATTGTTGAAATTATGGAGAGCTGACTTCAAGAAGAAGTTGAAATTTCTTCTTTAACTGACAATTTCATGTCCAGATTTGCTCATAATTATTAATTTAAAAAGATAAAATTAGGTAACTATGCAAAAGAACAAACCAAGAGACATCAAGAAACATCAAGAAAATATTATCAGAAAGGACAAAAGATGCTAATATAGGTGGAACATGCTCAAGATATATTGTATGCATGCATGAAAACATCACAAGAAACCATTATTATGTATAACTAATAAATGCTAATAAAAACTAAATATAGTCATATGAATATTAAATTGGCAAGGTCCCAATTTGACAGACTTATAAATTTCAAAGACATATAATTTCTCTTTAATGATACTCCAGTCATCCAATAAAAAATATCATCGAGAAATCATGTTGGCTCCTTATTTCTGACTTACTTGTAAATGGTTCACACACACACTTGTAAATGTAAGCAAAATGCGCACTTTACTTACAATGAATCATGTTACACTTACTTCAAGGAACCCACTAACTTTTACTTTGTTAAAAGAAGCCTATGGTACTTAATTCTGATGATCATAAACACAGAAGTACATCTCTTAAATAATACACTCATTTTATTAAGTCAGACTTAGATATTTACTCTTAGGTAAATTGCATTTAAACATTCCACAAATTTTGCATGTAGTATAGTGGTCATCACTACTTATTCCTGGCATGGAGCAGAATTTTAAGGCGATGGATCTATCCAGTTTCTTTCAGGGATGCAGCAATCACAGATCATGTCATTAAGAGTGCTCACTAATATTCTATGCTAAGGACCTCTATTAAATAATTAATAATAACTACACTAATAGCAATGCTGATTGGAGTTACTGACTAGATAAGCTTGATTAGTTCAGATCTGTATGTGCTTCTTAGGTAATAAAGTTTCCTTGAAACAAATACAACCATTTAAGAATTCAGACTACTGAGCTGGGGTGGGGGACCGATATGTAGGGACACTCCGCTCCAGAGGAGTGGGATGGAAGGGATAGGGGGTAGAGAGTGGGAGGGCAGGACTGGGAGGGGTAGAAAGAGGGCACTGTGATGAAGATGTAACCTGAAGTAATAAATAAATATTTAAAAAAAAGAATTCAGTTTATTTAAGTATGGGCCCAGGAGCAGCAACAATCCTGTGGGTTATTTAGTAACCATATTTCTCCCCAATTGGCTTCTGGATGTGGTCCGTGGACAGAACAATAAAATGTGAAGGAAAGGGACAATCAACGACCTATTCCCTTCTCACGTGTCCAGGAAACCCACTGGGAAAACCAGATGAATGTGTCAGTTAGATTTCTAGATAGCTACACTGGTAGGAATCAAGTATTCTGTCTGTCTGCTTGCTGGGGCTGGATGAATGTCCAAGGAACCCTATTTTAATAAATGAAATTGAACATCTTCTGAAAAAATGATTTTGGTTTATTTAAAAGTAAAACTAAACCATTTTTCCTCTAGTTTATACTTAGATTTACATTATAGTAGGTTGACCATGCTCCAGTGACTGGCTCCATACCTATGTGTATATGGGCAGCACAAATGGCCTCAGTGGATTACAAACAAGAATGATATGAAATTGAAAATGTTAGGGGTAGTTTTGAGAAAAGGTAGGGGATGGGGTATGCAAATATGATCAAAATATTTTGTATGCATGCATAGAATTCTCAAATAATTACTAAAATATATTAAAATTTCATTATGTAGGAAACATAACAAAATGTGAATATCTAAATTTAATTTGTTGTGCAAAAATACAATACAGTTAATAATATAGCTAAGACAGGCCATGACAGACAAAAATGATTACTTACCAAATTCAGAGAAACAATATCTTCAAGACCTTCCTACCTTAACCTTGTATAAAAGTCAATTCAAAATAGATTGAGGGTTTAAATGAAAGATAGAAAACTCTAAAAACTATTATAGGATTAAAAATAAGGGTAAATGGAAGCTACGGACACAGGTGAATGTGACAATGAAACACCCATTATGTTGAACAAATGATATATGCTAATAGAATAAAGCCAAACAAATAAAGGCCTAATAGTGGTAGCATATGGCTTTAATCCCAGCACTCAGGAGGCAGAGACGGGGGATCTTTGTGTTCAAGGCTAACCTGGACTATACATTCTTCAAGGATATTCAGGAATACACAAAGAAACCCTGTTTTGAAAATCCAAAACCAAAACCCAAAATCCGTTAAACAAAAGTAATCATTAAAATGTAAATTTATTTAGTGCACAGTCAGAAAACATATAACTGAACAGGGAAATTTATGAGTTTGTAGATCACTGCCTCACCTCTGTTGATGTGTCCAGTAGTTAAAAGCATGGATTCCTGGTCTAGATTCAGTCTTATATATGCTAGGTGTTGCAGCAACAGACAACATGTTTAACCTAGTTCTCTGGTTTTTGAGAGCAGTAAAAAGTAGTAAGGTTGACAAGGCCAATAATATGTATGAGTTGAACAGAAATCGGATTTAATCTTTGGTTTTATATGTGCTTGTGTTTTACCTGCAAGGATGTTTGTGTGTCACATGCATGTAGTACGGACAGAAGCCAGAAAAGATGTTGGGTCTCCTGGAGCTGGAGTTCACAGACTGTTGTGAGCTGCCCATGTGGGTGCTGCTAGAAATTGAGGCTGGGTTCTCTGGAAGAGCAGCTAGTGCTCTTAACTCTGAGACATCTCCCTAGTCCCCAGAAATCAGATCTAACATGCCATTTAAAAAAAAATCTTCCTTAACCATCTTTTGTCCACTTCAGTAAACTCACAGACTTAAGAGATCCTGCTACCACAACAGTTCAGGGAATTCTCAGATGGGAAGTTGCTAACAGACAGAAAGACTTGGGCTGAGTATTTGTTGTATCATCTGAAAAACCAGAGCCTCACTCTTCAGACCAGAAACTTGCCTTTTTTCCTCTACTGGTCACAATTAAATTGGCTTAAAAAGAAAGAAACAAATAAATATTAGAAGAAATCACATCACAAAACAAAAATAGCAGTATGGACCTGCTCAGATTTCCTAGTTTTGTTTTAAATCCATTCCCTTATCTGTCTTCCTTCTTTTTGCTTATATGGAACATATCAGGGAAGACGTAAGAAATGAAATGCTTTAATCTTAGAAAATAATCAATATATTTAGCTTATTACATCTTGTAAATATATCAAGAAGAAATCATTATGCTATTTATGTGGATAGATAACCATAGATAGATATTTGATTTGGTTGCTAACACTGTCATTAGAGATTTACATTTAATCACTGTGCTCATGGTGTGTGCATGTGTGTGTGTGTGTGTGTGTGTGTGTGTGTGACAGAGAGAGAGAGAGAGAGAGAGAGAGAGAGAGAGAGAGAGAGAGATTAGATATAGCAGGAGACAAAGGCATAAGTAGTCAACCACACAATCAGGAAGAGACAGAGACATCTGGTTAGTTATCTCCAGATAACATATCTCTGTAGGCATAAGGTTATTGTATAACTCAAATGCTAATTTGTATACCCCCATATCTGGTTTCAGTCTTTGTTCTGAAGAACTCATGTCTCAATATTATAGAAACACTACCTCCTCATTGTCCCCTGACACGCCAATAAAGCAGTTTACAGCCAGTCACTGATCAGGGGAGAGACTAGGGCTGGACTTCCTGTCCTTGAGGAGAGGAGGAGTTCAGGAGAGGAAGTAGGGGGATTCAAGAAGAGGCAGAGGCAAGAGAGATGAGGAAAGATATTCAGCTAAAACAGGAGCCACAAAGTGCAAGTATTTCTAAGATTTATGCTGGGAGGAAGCCAGATTAACATGGTGGGTTAAGAATAGGATAGTACTATATGATTAAAATCCGATTACAAGTGAATAGATGCAATGTGCATCCTTCTGAGTCTGGGTTAGCTCAGTCAGGATGAGCTTCTCTAGTTCCATCCATTTGGCTGCAAATTGCATGATTTTGTTGTTTCTGGTGGCTGAGTATTATTCCATTGTGTAGATGTACCACAGGATTTTAGCCATATAGTACAGGATACCTATGCTACAGCCAATGCACCAAAAGGAACAGGAACATAGAGTTTGTTACCTGTTGATGAGACACTTTGCCCTAGTGGTACTGCCTTGTAGGCCCCCAGTGTATGAGGAGGCTCTTGGGCCTCATATGAGTGCTGATCTAGGGTGGGGGACTCCACCTGAGGAATGGATTGGAAGGAATAGGGGATAGAGGGTGGGAGGACAGGACTGGGAGGGGTGGAAAGAGGATACTGTTATGGAGATGTAACCTAACGTAATAAATAAACATAAAAAAAGAATAGGGTAGTAACTGCTCAGCTTTTGTGTTGTGAAGCCTGTTTAACAAATAATATAAAGAGTCTCAGCTATTAAATGATAGCCCAGTTAAGAGTAAAACAGAGAAAATAACACAACCACATAAAGTTACATTAACATATCTCCGTGTCATATTCCTTCTACTTGTGAACTTGTTAATGTTGAGTCTCTTAGTAATAAAAAACAAAACAAAACACAACAACAACAACAACAACAACAAAACAACCCCCCCCAAACTGAACAAAAAGAAACCCAAACAGGTGTTGATTTAAAATCTAAGTAGGGCTGATTTTCTGTTTTCCCATATGAAGCCTCCATTTAGAATTCTGTCTTCTTTTAATTGTGCAGAAAGACATGAACATACAAAACATAAGTAAAGTTTAGACAAGGCCAATTTCCAGTTATCGGGGCATGCCTTGTCTTGCCATTTCTGTTACTTTTTTGTTATACCTACCAGTCCATGAAGTGGGAATATGTGCTGTAATTTTCATTAGGATTAATAATTATTCAAAAGTGAATTCAGAGATTTGGGAACCTTCTAGAGTCATGAATTAAGTAGAGTAACAGAAGTGGCATGTCAGAAACCCTGAAGAAGCCCCCAGACTGTAATGGCAGAACAAATTCTGCATGTTTCCACTTGGTATATAATCATGCATGAACTTACATTTGAAAGAAAAAAGCTAGAATATTTGAGCTACAATCAAAATGGTAGCTATGGTTTCAATGCACTTCTGTCTCTGAAAATGGCATTCTAAGTACTCAAAGTATACACAGTAATCTACATTTTCAATACATGTAAATAAACCTTAAAGATTGTGCTGTCCAAAAAGGACAAAACTTGGAAGCAGGTAAGTCGACAGCCTAGCTCTGCCAAGACAGGGTAGGCAAGTCCTTCATAACCCCTGCTCTACAATCAATGTCTGTCAGAGAAACGGGGCCAAACGACTGAAGATCGATGCTGTAATGTATGGAGAGAAAATGGGAACTGTTGGGGTAGTGTTAAGCATTCTAAATGTTAATTAATTGGTCCTGCTTGCTGTCTGTTACTCACATTGAAATCTGATTGGTTAAATAAAATGCTGAGGCCTGAGAGTGGGCAAAGACAGAGAAAGGTGGGACTTCCTGGGATTAGAGCAGGAAGCCTGCACTTTAGACAGAGGAAGAAGGCATTCCAGCCAGGAGCAGCAGGAAGGAGGCACACACCATGGGTTAGAAAAAGGAACCTCATTCCACATGGCCAGGAACATCGGCATATGGTGGAGAATGGCAGTCCAAGGGGACGTATGTATATATGGGGTCATAATTGGGTAATAGAATTAAGAGCTAGCTTAGATGGACTAGGATTGCACAATTCAGGCCAAGGCTTGGTAAAATCCATGTGGTCTCTGTGTTTCATTTCTAATGGTGGGATAAGGATTAAAGGCTGCCGAACAAGCAACAATAATCTAAATGCTGTTAAATAACTTATTAGCTATATAATTTTTTAAATATGGCACCCAACGTGGGGAAATTAGAATCCATGCTTACAGCGTGAGAAGGCCCTGATGAAAGCCGGTTTCCTAGCCCAAGAGCAGTGAACTGAACTCAAATGCATTTCAAAATTGTGGCTAACTTAACAAAAGCTGTTGCCTTGCAGCAAAAGCCAAGAGCTAAGGCTTAGCTCTCCTTACATACTAAAAAACTGGCAGCCTTCTAAACAGAATTTGAGAGTGTAATTAACTGCCTAGATTAAAAGTGGAGGAATTCATAATGCCTCAATACGTTTGTATTCCAATTGAGTTTGTTCCTCTTAGCATGCAAATGATTTTTTACCCTGACAATTGTGGTTCTGTGTATCTTTTTTGAGAAAGTTCAGACTAGGAGAATCTTAAAGGAAATAATTTACAGATGGAATGCTAAAATTCCAACAATGATAATGAAGGAAAGAGGGAGGCCTTTCCTGATAAATAATAGAAAATTGATGTCAGCTGGAGCTAAGAGCTCCCTGGGTACTAGGTGCCTGTCAGGAGTTTCTGGTATAGGGCCGCCAATGAAATACAGCCAAAACTAGACTCTAAGGAATAATGAACAAAGCTTTAATTGCAGCATGGGATGGCAGGGTTAGACATGCCAAGGCTTTTGGAATGTTTCTTTGCTTGACTTTTGTTTAGATATCTTTGATTTTCCTATATCGGGAGGTAGAAAGGATATTTTTCTGGTTTGGCATTGCTAAAGCATAAGAGATTTTTGAAGATTTTGGGCAGATTTCAAAATGTCACTGCAGCTCAAAGTTACTCTCAAGGTTAAAGTGTTACTAAAATATGCGATTTAAGTAAAACATTTGAGCAGGGTGGTAGAAGTACACACCCGTAATCCCTTAATCTCATCACACTAGAGGAAGAAGCAGGCAGATCTCTGGATTCTAGACCAGCCTGTTTTAAACAATGAAGACAGGGCAGGAACCCTGCTGATAATATAAAGCTGCTTGCTAAAGACAGTCTAGAATTCAAAAATGACACATTTTTCCCTTTATGCTAAGTTTAATAATATCCTTACTGATCTAATGTATAAATGCACATAATCTTAAATTTATGTGAAGAGAAAGGGCTCACAAGCCATTCTCCTTAGTTGTGGGGCTCCCACTGGAGAACTGGTTTCAAGGGACATTTTGCCCTGAAGGAGATATGTTAATCTCTGGGAGTGAAGGTGCATGCCTTTAATCCCAGAACTTTGGAGGCAGAAGCAGGCTAATCTCTGTGAGTTCAAGGCTAGCCTGGTGCAAAGTGAGACCAGGACAAGGATACACAGAGAAATCCTGTCTCAGAAAAAGAGAGAGAGTGACAGACAGAAAGAGATATATTCTGTTAATCAATGTAAGGACTCAGAGTTAGGCTGGGGAAGAACATGCAAACTGCATGCCTCCCACAGCCAACAGTTAAGAAAAGCTAACATAAGTTAGCATATCATGCTATTTTACACCAATCTACTTAAGGATGTAGTTTCCATGGAAGAATTGGAACTCAAACTAATACAAAATGGTTTAAGTAATGTTATTTTTTAATAAAGGTAATTCAATTTTTTAAGTTTATACCTTGATCTCAAAACTTGGGAGAAAAGGGAAGAACAGGTTCCATGTGCTTTCAAGGCCAATCTGAATCTACAGAGCTCTACAGAGCAAATCAAGACAGCCCAAGCTACAAAGAGAAACCCTGTCTCAATAAGGATAGCTATATCCACATAGAAATTAAATCTCCAAAGAAAGGAGAAAAGGAAAGAAAAAATATATAAATGCAAAACTTTGATCCCAGAACAAGGGAGACAAAGACAGAGACAGATTGGTTCTTTTGAGTTTGAGGCCAACCTAATGTACAAAATGCCAGAACAACACAGAATAAACCTGTTTTAATCAATTAATAAATATATGTCAACTGTTGAGGAGAATACTTAAACTCCATACAGTCTTATGCTGTATTTTCAATTTAAAATAGATTATATAGCATATATATGTAATACTATTATATCTCATGTTTTTATATGGCATGAATGGAGACTTGCAAATGTCTTTCTGCTGTTCAAAGAACAGAAAATATTCTTTAATTGATTTGTGCATCCCGCACACATCCAAGGCATTTTGTTAATTGCAGAACTATATGTTACTTGTGAGAAATTATTTATTTTCAGAACCGGACCAGATTCCAAAAAAAGAAAAGACAAGTAACCCAGATGATCCAGCCTCATAGACTGCCTCAATAGCTGTTTCTTCAAAAATCTGCATCAAGAACAACTTCAAACAGCTTGCTGAGATGGCCCAGCCTCAAGGACTGAACTTTCGTACCAAAGTCCAGCTTTGAACTACAAATTGCTCAGAACATTCAAATTGCTGAGCACATAGAGACTGGACAACAAATGTTACAATTTACTTGCTTAACCATTTGTTTTACATTTTATTTGGGCCCCTAAACAGGTTTTCTTCATCCCAATTCATCAGGAAACAGTTTTAAGAGAGCGACGTCCCATTGCCAAAAAATGGGGTGGATGATTCTTTGGTCATTTGATGTGTTATAAATATTGTTTAGAGGTAATGGTTACAAATTGTTATATGGTCTTGTTAAGCAAGGTATATTAAGTTAGACTTGGAGATCTCTTTTTCTTTTCTTTATCCTTCTTTCTCTCTTATATAGTTGGAAAAGACTTGAAAAGAAAAAGAGGGGGAATATATTTATATAATATAGAAATGATAAGATATAAGGATAGATTATTGAATCTGCTCTGAAACTTAAAATTATTGTTATTCTTTAAATAAGGTTATCTTTTGATACATTGGTATATAATTTTGTATATTGATACAAAAATAAGATTAAGTTTGATTCATTAGTATAGAATTTTATATTTTGACATATAATATGTATATTTCAACTCTTGTATAAGGTATTGTGCCTGTACAAATCATTTAAAAGTATAGGTTTACTTCTGATCCTTTTATGGGTTGCTATTGCAATTTATTTAGGAGTCTGGATAATACAAATTTACTGACCAGTCAAGCTCCTGGTCATGTCAAATACTAGATTAAACTGATAACAAATGGATTAAAATATACAGTTTGTTCATAGATAGTTAGAAATAGATGATAGGTAGATTTATAAATAAATTGATAGATGTCTTAAAAAAACCCTCAGAGGCATACAGAAAATGGCATTTAAAGATGTTTTTAATAGTTTAAGACTTGTTTGACTTATGACAGTCAGCTCTTGACAGCTCCCATTTGACTTGGAAGAAGACAATGAGCATCAAAAAGAAATCTCCCATCGGGAGATGATTCATACTGGGCAAAGATCCCATTTGACTTGGAAGAAGACAATGAGCATCAAAAAGAAATCTCCCATCGGGAGTTGATTCATACTGGGCAAAGATGCCCCTACTCTCTCAACAGACTATATACAGTCCAAAGATGGACCAGAGCTTAAATGCAGGTAAGTCGATGTCCTGATTCTGCAGAGACAGAATGGGAAAATCCTTATTTCCTGCTATACAATTTAGTCTGTGAAATGCTTGGCCAGAAGGCTGAAGATGATGCTCCAACAATATCAAGACATATTTGGGACTGTCTAGGCAACAAACTGTCATATTTCTTTTTGGAAGCTGCTCTCCTATGCTTCCTACTCACCCAAATAATAACTTTATCCCTTCTTATGTCTTTGATGGGGTTGAAGGCATAATAGTTATAAAATTTCAATTGAACTTGAGTTGTTTAGGATTTAAAAGGATATTTTCAAGTCTAAATAAAATCTTTAGGTTTATAAATATAGGATATGTTAGAAATTATTTTGGTTCAGAACTTTAGACACAGCAAGATAGATAAGATGATTTTTTTCTTCTTCAAGATTGCCTGATGCAAATAGGCTAAACATTATGTGCATAACTTTTATATATGGTTTTCTTGATTGTTTCATATTTGTTCTTATTGTTTTTGCTATATGAGTTAAAAAATTTAGCCTTTTTTTTTTAGACAAAAGGAGGGAATTGTTGGGGTAGTGTTAAGCATTCTAAATGTTAATTAATTGGTCCTGCTTGCTGTCTGTTAGTTACATTGAAATCTGATTGGTTAAATAAAATGCTGAGGCCTGAGAGTGGGCAAAGACAGAGAAAGGTGGGACTTCCTGGGATTAGAGCAGGAAGCCTGCACTTTAGACAGAGGAAGAAGGAATTCCAGCCAGGAGCAGCAGGAAGGAGGCACACACCATGGGTTAGAAAAAGGAACCTCATTCCACATGGCCAGGAACATCGGCATATGGTGGAGAATGGCAGTCCAAGGGGACGTATGTATATATGGGGTCATAATTGGGTAATAGAATTAAGAGCTAGCTTAGATGGACTAGGATTGCACAATTCAGGCCAAGGCTTGGTAAAATCCATGTGGTCTCTGTGTTTCATTTCTAATGGCGGGATAAGGATTAAAGGCTGCCGAACAAGCAACAATAATCTAAATGCTGTTAAATAACTTATTAGCTATATAATTTTTTACAGGGAACTGTCCAGGTAGCCACTGGTATGTCATTTCTTAGTTTTGGAAGCTGTAGGCCCTGCACTTCCTATATAATCAGATATATTTATCCCTCTCAGGTCTCTGAGGTGGTTGAAGAATAGATAGCTAGAGTCTCATAGTTAAATTTTGAGTTGTTTAGGAATCAAGAGGGTGTTCTGGATCTAGGAAGATGTTTTTAAAATTGTGATGCAAGTTAGTATGAAAGCTGAGTTAGACATAGAACTTTAAACTCATGGAAATGGTTAGATAGTAGAATGTTAAGGTCAGGTGCCAAATACGTATGGACTGGACATTGGGAATGTATGCTAAGCCATATAACCCTCATAACTGGGGCCTAATTACCTCTGTTGTTTTGTATTGTATTTATTATTATATGAGAAAGAGCCATTTGTTGGACTGAAAGGGGGAGCTCTTAGGGGAAATAAGATATACCTTAAACTTAAAAAAAAAGGAAGGGGTTGGGTGGGTTGAATCAGAAGAGAGTGGGAGGATGGGACTGGAGGTGGGAGTAGGGAGGGGATTGCGATTGAGATATAACTTGAAGAAATAAAAAATAAAGTAAAAAAAAAAAAGATTATACATATAAGCCCCAATGGACATTTGTACTCATAGCTCCCATGAATTGTGCAAATCTCAATATAAATGTCCAAGGATCATCTGAAACTCAGATATAGGACTCTAAATTCCAACATACACTCAACTATTGTAATAGAAAAATGGAATTTGATAATAAGTAGAAGAGAACATATTTCTCAATAAGCACTCATTTCCTAGCATTGTTGCTTAACTACAGCATCTGAAGATGTCAGCAGTCCACAGTTACATGATAGTCAAGGGTGGGACTGTAGGATGTCATGATGCTCATATCATGCTTTGAGGATTGTGGTGATTATATTTGTTAAGACAGTATCAGCCACTTTTACACAGACTGTAAAATGAAGACCTTGGAAGTAGAGTTTTGAAGGATGTGTGTCTACCTCAGTACATACAGCCCAGAGTTCCATTTGAGGCTCTAATAAAGGAAACATTAGTGAAATATTTTGGTAACCTCTAAAGAATTAGAGAAGTTAACTGACTAAGTAGCCATTACATAACATCAAGGATATGCTTCATAAACTTCACTCTAAGTAGAATTGTTAACCAAGCATGGTGGGAATGGAAAAAAAAAAACAATAGAAAGTGTTATAGTTTATTGAGAAGCTTTCTTGGATCAGACACTGCAGAAGAATATAAAGATTTATTGTACTTTATTTGTGCACCATCTCTTATAATCTATGTACTAAAATCATCATGTGTAGGAATCAACTGGGGCTTGGTACTTTGTTAAGTAGCAAAGCACATGTGATCCTAGTCTAAATAGATCAAAGGGTTGCATTTTTCAAAATTTATTTATTTCTTCAAGTTACATCTCAATCACAGTTCCCTCCTTCCTCCCTATCCTGGTCTCACCCTCATACCCTCTTTTCTCCTCCCTCCTATCCTTTTCTTTTTAATTTAAGGTATATCTTTTCCCCCAACAATCCCTCTTTAAGACCAATAAAAGGCTCTTTTTCTTATAACAATAAATACAATAAAAACACTAAGAACAATTAAGCAGCAATTACAAAAATTATAAAGTACAACATATATTCCCAATGTCCATTCCACATGTATTTGGCAACTAATAATAATATTCTATTATCTATCTATCCTGATGAGTTTAAAGTTCTATACCTAAGTCTGTCTATCTTAAATTTCATTACCAACTTAAAAAAAATCTTCTTAGACCTAGAACATCCTTTTAATTCCTAAGCAACTTAAAACTTAACTATGAGGCTATGCTAACCCTAGGGCTGGACATTTTCAGAAGTACAGTGAATGGAAGAATGTTGATGGTTCTAATAAACAGTTGGATGAAATAATGCATATACCATTGGTCCTGGCTGAGTGAAGGAACAAGTGATCAGGTTATAGGGCTTGAGAGTTTAGGATAAGATATAAGAAGGTAATATCTTATAATATTTGGTGAATTCTTTGAGAGAAAATGGGTATCAGGAGGAGAGTGGCAGTAAGAGACTGAACAGTAAAGTGATGGAATGATTCAAAGTATTTCTGTGGGTTTGGGATGTTGGGAAAGAGCTAGTATAACCTTCTTTAAAATAGAGAGAGGAGAAGTACTTAATCTACCTAACTCACTAGGTACAGAGGGAAAATAGATTTGAGTCTTTTATATTAGTATGTGTAGTGTGATGTATAGTAAAAATGATGAGTGTGTCTAGCTATGGAGACAGTTCAGGGGAAGAAAGCTTGTCAAGCAAGTGGAAGGTCCTGGGTTCAATCTGTAGACCCACAGGAAAAGAAAAACTGCACAGATTCATAATTCACTGTGTTCCTTCAAACGGAATTTCACATGTCTTGGAAGGTGAGCATTGTTTTGTAGAGCAAAGATGATAAGAAGTTATATTCTTATTACTGACTTGGGAAGTATTCATTTTTAATCTGTCTTCATAAAATGACATTCTTCCCTTTTCTTAGTTAAATATTTTGAATATAATGATATAATTTAGCAAAACTGAAGTTGTGGAGCATTCTAAGGTTTTATTTTCCCGAAGATAACTTGTTCCGATTTTATGACTAAAATAAAACATGAATGAGGTAATTTTTAAATTAGTAATTATTTCTTTATTCTTATGAAAGATTATTTAATTTCTGTTTGTTCCTTAAAGCATCATTTCTCTTGTTAAAAAGATCTTGGAAATGTGCTTTCAAAGTTTTATTCATGTCTAGCAGTGATGTCACATGCCATTTAATTCCAACACTCAGGAGGCAGAAGCATGCAGACCTTTGTGAATTTGAGGCCAGCCTCATTTAGATGTTCGATTCTAAGGCAGCCAGGTCTCCAGTGTTGGATCCTGTCTAAAAAAAAAAGTTTGCTCACAAAAGCAGATCTTGAGGCACTATATTCATCTTGGAATTTAATGTCATATTTGAAAACAAAAATTTTTTTTCAATGCTCAGGGTAATTATGTCAGTTTAAGTAAATATGAGCCCAGAAAATATTTTTATATTAACATTTATTTCTCTTGCACATTGAAGAATAAAGGTCACTTAAATTAGATATGTCAGTTACAACTTAATGTAATTATTAGAGAAATTAGTTCTTGCCTGTAAAGGATAATTAATGCTTATTTTACATTTATAAGATATGAAGCATATATAGTATAGACATTTATTAAGTATGAAAAATCTACATCTGATCAAAATTTCATTTTAAATATTTTTATTCCCTTTATCCTAAGTTAATCACTTCTTCTTCTAACACTATTTATAAATTGCAGCAAAACAATCAACCAAATTATGAAATAATGACAGAGCCCCCCCCAGCAATTGTTTCCTTATGCCATGTTTTTCCACAGCTCTTTGTGTCCACAGGCAACCCCTAACTATTTAAGCCAAGGGGCAAAGATCTGCACTTGCATGACTTTTGTTAAAACTAAAATTCCTTTGGCCAAGATGAGATATTATGTAAGGAAAAGAACTTTTTTAATTCAAGATTTTTAAAAGATTCAATTTTTTGTCTGACCAAATAACAAAACAAACCAAAACAAACCTATTTTCCATAAAAGAAAAATAGAATTTAAAAATTCCACTTTTCTCTCATGAAATACATATACATTTCAACACATAACCACGTTAGCAAACTAAATATCATCAATCATCCATTCATAGGATCTTGATCTTACGGGCTATATTAACCATGCTGGTTACTTTTCTTCCAACTAGAAGCACCTGGGAAGAAAGAACTTTCACTGAGGAAAGTCTTTGATTAGACTGGCCTGTTCATATTTCTGTAGGGCATTTGCTTGATTAATGATCAATGTGGGAGGGTCTAGCCTACAATGGGCAGTGTGATTCCTGGATGTGTGATAATGGGTTTTGTAAGAAATCAAGCTTCAATTTTCCGTTAGTGAAGAAAGAGGTCACAAATTTAAAGGAGAGTGTGGAAGGGCGTATGGCAGAGTTTGGAGGGAGGAAATGGAAGGAAGAAATGTAGTAATCATATTACAATCTCAAAAATGGTTTCGTTGGTTTTTTTTTTTTTTTTTAAAGAAAGGCTGATTAAGCCATAGACAGCAATCCTACTTGGTCTCTGCTTCAGTTCCTGACCCCAGGTTCCTGCCTTGGCTTCCCTCCATGATAGACAATAACCAGTAAGCAGAAATAAATCTTTTCTTCTCCAAGTTGGTTTTGGTTCATTTTTTTTAAATCATGCATACTTATTATGTAACGTGCAACTTCTTGTGTGGAAATTGAACAATCAAACTGCATAGGTTAATTTGTTGGTTACCAGTGCCTATCTAGGTTCATGGAATGTTTCTTGCAAAACCACTCTATGTTGTCAGCTGAGGGTGCATCATGCTATCTTTCTGGCATTAAACTTTGCATCTTAACTTCTGGGAGCTCTTGCCCACCATAAACATGCTTTAAGGCCCCTCAGATTTGTCCTTGTACGTATATCACAAATTATCTCCAGGTTTATTGAAAGAGTAGAAGACATAGATGTTTTCTTTCATAAAGATCAATTCTGTCATCCTGGAGAGCTCACAGTGGCCATGGTATAACTGTGCTACTGTCTACAGTATTTCCTGAGACTGAGGCATGATGATCTCAGGGTCAGAGGCTTCTTTGTGACCAAATTTGCACACATTGTCAATTCTTGGGGAAGCTTTCAAGAGACAATTACAAAGATTCACAAAGACAATCTTGTCTCCTCCCAAGAGGATTTAGTTAGTGAGGAGAATGCAGTTGTGAACAAATTCTAAACTTCATCTAAATGCCGTCTACCTTCATAATTCTACACACACGTAAAGGGATGATTTGTTTTAAAAGCTAGCTTTACTTTGACTGATGTTAACCTTTTTGTAAAATAGTCACACACATGCTGATTAAGTCAGTTAAATTTTCTTTACTACTAGGGAACTCTGAATCTCCAACTATGAGCATGACGGAAAAAAAGTTAGAACAACTGATACTGACCATACATAAGTTAAAATTACAAAATACCTTTTCTGTCATTTTGCGGTTGATTTTTCAAGCACCTATGTGCGTTTTTCCTTGGATGCAGATAAATGTGAACTTACAATAGCATACTTAATGTAACAGCTTTAATTCCCAATGTTTTCATTTCAGATGGAATTTTATGTAAAGGAATGCAAAGGCTGTCTCTCACTTAAACCACAATTTTGCTTCATCTGTGGGCAGTATGTTTGAGGAATTCAATTTATAATACCTTTTGGGAATTTTTTTTTAAAGGTACTCTGTATATCAAGTAGTTTTGTGGTTTTTGAAGAAATTTTTTTGCATGCAGGGCCATTTCTCAAGCTGTGCAAAGCAACCCTTTGTGCTGTCTGTGCAGCAAGCTACTTAAAATGCACCTAGAAACATTATATTTGGGTAAGCATTGACTTATTTCTCTATTTAATTGGGATGCTTCATGCTAACCCACAGTGCAGACACTGTCAGCTGTCTTCAGCCTACAGTTATTTCTTTGGGGGACATGGTAAGAGCTGTGCCTCACTAAATGTTTCCACTTTCTTCATATAGCTATTTTTCACCCTTTTCCGCTCTTTCCCAGTGGGCAATGAGAGCAAGAACTGATAGCTGTGACAATGCAAGGACAGCAAAATAGTGTACATATGCTTTTTCCCAGGACCAAGGCAAGCCATGTTGCTGACTTCAGTGACTCCTGTATTTTAGTCTTCTTACCTGTTGTTTTTTTTTCCCCTTCTATTACCATGTAGAGTATATAACCTTGAACAGTAAAGGATTACTTACTTTCTGGTTGTGGCAATAAACACAGGATTTTATCTCTGTGTCAACCTTTTATATTTTTTCCATCAGTTCCTGGGAAACTGATGATTTATCCTTTCCTGGAAAAATCCTTCCAGGTAATTCTCCGGACCAGGACTCAAGATGAAACTCAAACTGGTACATTTTGTATTTGTATTCTCTGCTGTATTTGGGGTCTCAGAGAAAAGGACACCGTTGTAAGAACTTCAGATTCATGTCAAATGGTCAGGACTCTAGGAATGAATGCCAGCAGGCTATAGCAACCTACCAGTATTTGTGGTAGACACACCACGGCTCTGGGAGGACCTGATTCTTTATTCATTTCTCTATACAGATATAGACTCAACCCCACTAGGAACCTTTGGCACTGAGAAAACATCTGATTGCCCAGTAGCCATCATGGAGAACCAAATCAGTATCATTCCTACAAAAAAAAAATCATCTTATTTTCTCTTAAACATTTCAAAGATCAGAAGTAAAGAATCTTGTGAGCATCACAAAAAAAAGCATTTCCACCTCTCCTTGACCAAGTCCACTAGGACGGACTTTGATCCAATTATAGTGTTAATATAATTTTCAGTTATAATCCTGGATCCACACCTCAGTTAAGACTGAGAAGGTAATACATATTTTAAAAATACCATAACTAAAGTCTGCAGATTTCAGAATATATATACATTTATATGTTCAACATATGCCCATTCTTTGTAATAAAACAGCAGATAGATGGATTATTCAGAATTTTCATTGAAATTTAACTTTGTTTTTGTCTGAACTGTTTAAGCATGAACTTTGTTGAAAATATCAGACCCTATGATCTTAAATAACTGCATTGGAATACCAGTGTTAGTAGGTAAATACTCAGTATTTCTCCATCTTTTCATTCTCTTTTTCTTCTTTAGGATAGAAGCTTTGCCTGTCAGGAGGATTTCTCTGCCTGCAGCAAGAGCTTAGTGGGTTTTGTGATGTACATAGCATTGTAGGATGTCACCTGGAGCAAAGCTGCTCTCACTTAACCCCTTGTTGTGATACACTGGGACTTGCCTTGAAGGCTCAAGCACTTGAAGTCAAATGTGTTTTCCTACTGGCTACAGGATTTCCTTGATTTAACTTTGCTCTTTTTTAATCCACGACTCTCACTAGGATATATGTGGGATTAAAAAATATAGCAAAATGCATCTCACAAAACTTTTTATTTTTTTTCCAACATTTATTTATTTCTTCAAGTTACATCACAATCATAGTGCCCTCCCTTCTTTCCCTCCTGGTCCCATCCTCCTACCCTCTTCCCCCTCACCCTCCTGTCTGCTTTTTTTTTTTTTAAGTATAAGGTGTATCTTAAAACTTTCTGTTTTAAAGCAGTTTACAAGTGTACAGTTTAGTCCTGTTAAGTTAAATACATTTGCATGGATGGGACTGAGCTCTAGAAATTCTTCATCTATCACATAAAGTGTCATCACACTCAGTACCTTTTGAATGACAATTTCCTTTATCCCACACTCTTCAAGACTTGTTAACCACCAACTTGCTTTATCTATGTATTTCACTGTGCTCCTACCCAGATGGTGAGATCAAGATCGTGTTACTGATTTACATCTCTTTCATAACAGTTGGGATATTTTTATGTTATTGGCAACATTTGAGAATTGTTTTTCTTTCAAGTATCACAGATAATATTGGGTTGGCATCACTACACACTCTACAACTCTTTCTCTAAAATAAAAACGATGACTCAAAATCTCCTTCCATGTTATTAGGATTATGCCCACCCACCACACATTATAAATTCTTGTGATTGATTGCATACAAATATCTCCATAGAACTTCAATCTGATCAGTTTCTGAATATTAGCAGATCCATTTCTCCTTACATGTGACTCCTTTGGTCTTCTTTTCATCAGAGCCAAGTTGTCAACAATGGGCTGAAATTACATGATTATTTTTTTATTCTAACCTGGATGTTTAATCCTCTGATTGACAGGAATAGTTGTGCCCTTAGAAGAGGTTAGGGGGAAAGAATTCTATTGCCAATAGAGCAATAGAAAGCAGGGAAGCAGATATGTTCCTGGAGCCATGTGAAGGAACTCAGCCCAACTCGTCTTAGTAGAGGAAATGCTTCTTGGACTTTAACTTACAGAACTGTAAGATACTACATTTTTGTTAACTCAAACCACCAAGTTTATAGTAATTTTTATGATAGCAATAGAAAATGGACAAAGATTATTAACTTAAATGTCATTACCTATAGGAAAGATCCTTTGTTGGTCTTTTACTAAAATCTCCTAAACAAAATGACAGTGATTTTTCAGCCTATTGTATTAAGTCACATAAATTCATTAATATGTTTTCTTAGCAAGTTGAGGATTATGAAAAGAATAGTGTACGATTAGAATACTCATTCTTAAGGCACAACCTGTCACATAAGGAAAAATACTTTTTAGTAAAGTGAGGATAGTGGAGAAAATATTTTGTAGGGGCAATGAACCAAATACAATGCCTTCTGAAAACTACTCTGTAGAGTAGACTGTACTGGATTGTGGGAAGACATCATTAATCATAATGTCTGAAAAACTTTCACACACCAGCAATATGTTACAGGGGATTTCAGGCTTGTTAGTGCAGATAGTTTGCTGACATGAACTGTTTTGTCTACCTGCATATAGAAGTCCCAGGTTGCCGCCCATCTGTTCTCTCATAATATAATTTGGGGCCAGCAAGAAGACATTTCTCACATTTCAATGTTTCACTCAGAATAGAAACATTCATTTAGTATTGGTTAGACTGGCAGAGTCTCAGTGCAAGAATGAACACTCGGCTCCAACTATTCTCTTGGCCACAGTAGAAGAGAAGGAGGATATAAATGATGGCTCCTCAATTTAGCCATCCTACAATGAATACAGATTTCAAAAAATTTGTGCTGTGTATCAGTTGTATACAAAGGTCCTTTGTACAAATTAATTCTAAATAAATTAAAATAAGTTTGCAAAAGGTGATTTCTAAACTTGTTTTATATATCAAAGGTTTATTACGTTAAAATTTTCTCCTTTTAATTAATGCTCTATGTGATATCTTAATTGCTATATCTGAATAATATATAGTCTACTACATGGTAAGCAGTCTTACTATGGTAAATAGTGACTAGATGGATGCATACTTTAATGATATATGTTATCACTGTCACATAATTTAGGTTGAGGAATAATATTCATTATTTTTAGCTCTGTGTCTCTGAAGTAAACAGTCTTATTTCTCAAAAATCGGCCTTTTCTCTGGGCACTGATGGTCAATTATCCCTTTGTCTTAAGAGGTCTTGACCTCCCTTCTCTTCAACCTCAGTCAATCTTAACTCTTGTTCTCTGGGTCTCTTTCTCACCTTGTCACATTTGTTTTATTCTCTCCCCTCCCCCAAATCTTCAATCTCTTTTTCATACATTGATTCTGGTGCCCAGTATAGCATATAAAGAGTATAGAGTATAGAGTATAGAGAGTATAGAGTATAGAGAGTATAGAGTATAGAGAGTATAGACTATAGAGTATAGATATAGAGTATAGAATATAGAATATAGAGACTGGATCTTTTTTTTTTCCAGAACATTTTATGAAGTGTTCTATTGAAACCTCCTTACTTACCAATGCAGCCAATCCAATCTGAAGAACAACCAATAATGTCTTCTCCCATTCTTGGAACTTTTACAGAAAATCTCCTTCTCTTTTGTGTGAGTTAAGGAAAGACTTTTTCTTACTCTTACACATCACAGACCATTACTGAGAGAAGTCAGGCAAGTATATATGGTTCTTCTCCATGTGAGAACATACAAATTGGTTTTCCAGTACCAAATGGTCAGCCCAGAAAAACATACATACCCCTCATTTAAAACATTCATACCACTCTGATGATACTTGACAGCTTAGATGTGACTATGTTTTCTGGGTCTACTTTAGCCTATTTTTAAAATTTCTTTCATTGTATTATTTATGATATAAATGAACATGTTCTCTGGAGTAGGAAGAGGAAGAAGCATAATAAGGTAAAATTATGACCAGTTCTACTAGCCTTCTTTTTTTTAATTTGTTTTATATTTCTTCAAGCTACATCTCAATCACAATCCCTTCCCTACTTCCCCCTCCAGTCCTGCTCTCCCACCCTCTTCTCCCTCAAACCTCCCACTCTCTTCCCCCTCAACCACCCCATCCTCTTCTTTTTTTTTTTTTAAGTTTAAGGTATATCTTTTTTCCCCCAAAAGCTCTCCCTTTCAGTCCAACAAATGGTTCTTTCTCTTATAAGAATAAGTACAATACAAAACAACAGAAATAATTAGGCCACAATTATGAGAGTTATATGGCTTAGCATACATTCCCAAAGTCCAGTCCATATGTATTTGGCACCTGACTTTAACTTTTTACTATCTAACCCGCTCCATGAGTTTAAGGTTCTATATCTAACTCAGCTTTCATCCTAACTTGCATCACAATTTTAAAAACACCTTCCTAGATCCAGAACACCCTCTTGATTCCTAAACAACTCAAAATTTAACTATGAGACACTAGCTATCTAGTCTTCAACCACCTCAGAGACCTGAGAGGGATAAATATATATGATTATACAGGAAGTGCAGGGCCAGCAACTTCCAAAACTAAGAAATAACATACCAGTGGCTGCTTGGACAGTTCCCATTTTCTCTCCATACATTACAGCATCAATCTTCAGCCACTTGCCACCATTTCTCTGCCAGACATTGATTGTAAAGCAGGAATTATGAAGGACTTGCCTAACCTGTCTTGGCAGAGCTAGGCTGTTGACTTACCTGCTTCCAAGTTTTGTTTGTTTGGACAGCATTCTGTCTACAGTTGAAGCAAGGGATTTTCTTGCCAAGAGATAGGCTTGCCACTAATTCAACCATCTCCAATTGGAGATTCTTCGATGCTCATCTTCTACTTGGAGTAGAATAGGGGGTGCTGTCTGGAGCAGACATGTCTCAATATAAAAAAAAATCTTAAGAAAACATCTTCAAATTCCATATTCTGCAGGTCTCTTGAGGTTTTTGAAGACCACCTATCTATCTGTTATATTTGGATAAGCAAATGTTGCTTGTCTCTTAGCAACTTGATTTCTGATTAGCTTAGAAAATAACTGTGATAGACTGTCCTAGTACCTAAAAAATGACATGCTTGAATGACTATTAGTTTGTATTTCTTAATTATCCTAAACAGTTTATGACAGTTGGTAGCAAAAGACCAAAACTTCACATTCCATTTTGAAGCATTACCTAGGTACAATACCTTAAAAAGAGTTATCCTTAATTTTGTGTCAATATACAAAGATCAATACCAATGTGGCCAAATATAATCTTAATTTTGTATCAATATACAAAGATCAATACCGATGCAGCTCAATACAATCTTAATTTTGCATCAATATAAAAAGATCAATACCAATTTAGCCAAATATAATCTTAATTTTGTATCAATATACAAAGGTATAGAGGCATATTCAATAATCTGTCCTTTTTTCTTGATCATTCCTATTTTATGTCTATGTCCCAATTTTTCTCAAGTCTATTCACCCCTACATAGGAGAGAAAGAAGGACACAGAAAAGAAAAAGAGAGAATTCCCTGGGTCTAACCTCCAAAACCTATTTAACAAGACCATTTAACAGCTTGTAATATCTTCCCCTAAGTAACAAGATTATCTATAACCCATTAAATGGCCAAAGGGGGGAAAACACCCACTCCACCTTCTGAAGATGGAACGTTGCTCTCTTAAAATGACTTCCTGCTGATGTGGGATGTCGCAAACCTGTTTGGGGCCCAAATAAGAATGGAAAAATGGTTAAAAATGTTAATCGAATCATTTGATGTTCAGTCATGCTGTACTCAGCTATTTAAATGTCCTAAGAAGTTTGTAGACAGAATCTGAACTTCAGGGCTTTACTGAAGTTCTGGCTGGAACAGTCTGTGGATATGAACAATCTTAGGGATTTTGAGTTGTTGTGGTTGTAGACTTTGAGGAAACAGCTATTGAGGAAGTCTGCAAGGCTGAATCGTCTGGGCTACTTGTCTTCTTTGGTGTCTGATGTGTTTTCTTCTGAGGTTTCAGTTGTCCAGTGGTCCCTGGATTCCTTAGATAGATGCTTTAAATCTCCTGGAAAGATAAGAAAAGAGCCCTGCCCTAATCCTAACCCAGGGATACTACCTTTTTTTTTTGGGGGGGGGTCAGGTAATATTTTTCCTGGAGCAAATTCTCTATTTAGAGCTTGTTTTGTGGTGGGATGACCAGAACTCTGAGATCTACAGGTTTCTGTCTCTAGTGTGTTGGGATTAAGGGTGTATTGTCAAATGATGGGATTAAGGATGTGTACCATCACCACCCTGTTCCCTGTAACTCTAGAATTTATAAGACAACTAACTCTGTAGTGATCATCCTGTCTCTGCTGGAGTTAAAGGCTTGGGAGAAAACCTCACATTTCATATATTTTACCTGAGCTCCAATTTTTTCAACTCTTGAAGGTTTAGAAAACCAGGTTGAATTGAAGTAACCTTTAATTTATTTGCAGTATTTTAAACCTCTTACCTGCTTTTTAATGCCAAACCATAAAAATATCTTTTATATCTAAAAAACCCACAAAAACCTTTTAAGCTGCTCTCACATTTGTGTAAGCTATGTGGCCACCTGAAGTCTAACATTCCAATCTGAAATTAATGACACTTTCCTTTCATGCCATCTACTAGCCTTCTTTTAATCACCATGGGAAGTACAGCAGTGCCCTGGGGTCCACTTGCCTGGATTCTGTATGTACAATAGAAAAGAAAAAGGCACATTTGTGGAGAAACTTGAGGTTTCTTCACTGTGTTCATAAACTTTTCTTCTATTATCCCATCATTTTCAATGCTCATATTTGTCCTGACAGCTTTTTAAGTCTCAGAAATCTAACTTCATTTACTTCCCATTCTTTCTGCAGTCTGAATGCTATTGGGAAGAATTAATAAATATGGTATTGATTGTTTTTTAAGGATTAAATAAACTCAGTTAAAGATTTAGCCACACTTTCAGGAGTCTATTGGAAACTATGGGTTTCCACATGATAATTGAATATATAGTTCAACCAACTCCAATCAAGAAGATTGTTCCAATACAATCTTAATATTGCGTCCATACACAAGGGTCAATACCACTGTGGCCAACTATACTCTTAATTTTGTATCAATATGCAAATATCAATACCGATGTAGACCAATACAATCTTATTTTTGCACAATAAACAATGGTCAATACCACTTTAGCCAAATATACTACTAATATTATATCAATATACAAAGGTATAAGGGCATATTCAATAATCTGACCCTTCTTCTTGGTCCTTCCTGTGCTATGTCTATGTCTCAATTTTTCTCAAATCCGTGCATTCCTACATAGGAGATAAAGAAGGATGCAGAAAAGGGAAAGAAGGAATACCTTGGTTCTAACCTCCAAAGCCCATTAAACAGGACCATTTAACAACTTGTAATCTCTTCCCCTAAATACCAGAGTTTTCAGTTGTCCTTCAAATAACAAAAAAAGGGGGGGGGCGGAGAAACACCCTCCCCACCCTCTGGGTATGGGACGTCGCTCTCTTAAAATGACTTCCTGCTGATTTGGGTCGTAGTAAACCTGTTTGGGGCCCAAACCAAAATGGAAAAATGGTTAAAAAATGTTAATACAATCCTTTTATGTTCAGTCCTTCTGTTCTCAGCTGTTTAGATGTCCTAATTAAGATTGTATTGGGCCACATAGGCATTGATCTTTGTATATTGATACAAAATTAAGAGTATATTTAGCCACATTTGAATAGATTTTTGTATATTGATACAAAATTAAAGGTAACGCTTCCTAATGGTATCGTACCTAGAGATACTTAAAAATGAAATGTGAAGCTCTGGCCTCTTGATACCAACCGTCTTAAACTGTTTAGGATAGTTAAGAAAAACAAACTCCTAGTCATGCATGCATGTCACCTTGCTAGCTACTATGACAGTCTATCACAGATATTCTCTAAGCTACTCACTAATCAAGTTGTTAAGAGACAAGCAACATTTGCTTATCTAAATACAAGAAATAGATAGGGCATCTTCAAAAACCCCAAGAGATCTGCAGAATATGGCATTCAAAGATGTGGTCTTAAATTAAGATTTTTTTTTTGATATCATGACATATCAGCTCCTGACAGCACCCCCTATTCTACTCCAAGTAGAAGAAAAGCATCGAAGAATCTCCAGTGTGAGATGGTTGAATTAGTGGCAAGCCTATCTCTTGGCATGTAAAAACTCCTTGCTTCAACTGCAGACAGACTGATGTCCAAAAAGGACAAAACTTGGTAGCAGGGAAATCGACAGCCTGGCTCTGCCAAGACAGGGTAGGTTAGTCCTTCATAATCCCTGCTCTACAATAAATGTCTGTCAGAGAAACAGGACCAAAAGGCTGAAGACTGATGCTGGAATGTATGGAGAGAAAATGGGAACTGTCCAGGTAATCACTGGTTTGTCATTTCTTAGTATTGGAAGCTGCAGGCCCTGCACTTCCTATATAATCAGATATATTTATCCTTCTCATCTCTCTGAGGTGGTTGAAGAATAGACAGCTTGAGTCTCATAGCTAAATTTTGAGTTGTTTAGGAATCAAGAGGGCGTTCTACATCTAAGAAGATGGTTATAATAGTGATGCAAGTTAGTATGAAAGCTAAGTCAGTTATAGAACTTTAAACTCATGGAGATGGTTGGAAGGTAGAAGGTTAAAGCCAGGGGCCAAATATGTATGAACTGGACATTGGGAAGGTATACTGGGCCATTTAACTCTCATAAATGTGGCATATTTAATTCTGCTGTTCTGTATAGAATTTACTGTTGTAAGAGAAAGAACCATTTGTTGGATTGAAAAGGGAAGCTGTTGGGGGGGGAAGAGGGTGGAAGGGTGGGACAGGAAGGGGGAATTTGGAAGGGTTTGTGACTGAGATGTAACTTGAAGAAAAAAAATAAAGTAATAATATAAAAAAAGAAATAAAAAAAGAAGATTGTTCCAGCAGAAACAGCTTCTACTCATTTTTGACTATTTCCATTTAAGCATATTTCTCTTCAAATGTGGACCCTCATATCTTCTGGAAAGTAATCTCATTCTTGGGACTTTCTAGGTGGTTCCACATTTTGTAAAGGAGTAAGTATCAGTGAGCATTGGTTTATGGTTAATGAATAGTTTAAGAGTGGCAACTTATAGCATTTACTCTTTTGTTTTTCTCTTTGCCCTTATGAAAAGCCATTATCCTTTGATAAAGCTCTCTTTGCCTTTCTATGATAATGTAAATACTTTTTTATTTCTTGGACAAGTCAGTTTTAGTTACAAATAATTTAGAGAGAATATAAAATGCACTGTACTTGCAAATATCCATGGAAAAAAATCTTACTTAATACTTTTGGGCAGTGATCTAGAATTTTCTTTGTAATGGAAATCAGTGCCTCCATTAATATTAAGCCATGTGCAATATGAAATTGAAGAAGATGCTTTGAAGCCCACCAGTTCAAGACATAGCATTACTTCAAAATATAATTAGTTTGGACTGTGACTTGTGCAAATGTCTTTGCATCTGAGCAGGCTGTCAAGTTCACAAACATAGTTTTACAAAGACCACAGATTGTCATGTCATTCAATGTTCTCACATTTAAAAAAATTTTAAGTGTGTTTCCCAGGCTAAATGTGAGTTAAGAAATAAACTTCATTGCTGAATTGTGTTCCTGTAATTAAATATGTTTCTGTGCATCTTACAGATTTTTAACAAATAATCAAATTATCTTTGAAAGAGAAAAGATGGAACATAGTCCTTCCAATTTTGATCATTTTAAAGAATAAAACCAAGTGTTCTTTCAGAGTGGAGTGGTCAGTTTGTCCTGATTCCTCTGATGAATGTGAATGAAAAGAATACCTTGGTCCTGTGAATTCATTTGTGGATATTTATTCAGAAATCCTACCTGAACTCTTTTAAAGATGCTTTGCAAAGAAAAAAGTCTGTACCGATTGTCATTCTTCCCAAAGGAAATCCCTTGCCTTTCTTTGCATTAATGATGGGAAAAACAGACTTAGCGATTACTCAAGGGTCTATTATAAATTCAAACACAGAAGTAGGTTTTTCATTTTTCAATTGTAATTAGATTTTATTTTTAAGCCCTATGGAAGTAAAATGTGTATAAATCCACATATATCATCACATACTATAATGAGCATAGACATACATCACTTATGTTTTGCATATTTAGTTTAATACTTTACTTAGTGATTCTTCATTGTTTTTGTATCAATTAAATTATAAATGATATTGTTTATAATAACATAAATGATGGGATTAAAAAATCAAAATAAAGTATGTAGAAGAGAACAAGGAAAGATGAAGATTTTTAAAAATAAATTTATTTATTTTGTTGCTTCAGGTTACATCTCCATCATATTGTCCTCTTTCCCCCTTCCCAGACCCACCCTCCTGCCCTCTACCTCCTAACCCTTCCATCCCACTCCTCTGGAGTGGAGTGTCCCTACATAACAGTCCCTCACCCTAGTTCAGAAGTCATATGAGGGCCAAGAGCCTCCTCATACACTGGGGGCCTACAAAGAAGTACCACCAGTGAAGAGTGTCTCAGTGCCAGGGAGAGAAAACTAAAAAACAAACAAACAAACAAACAAACAAACAGTCTATGTCCATGTTCCCTTTCGTGCGTTGGTTGTAGTATAGGTATCCTGTACTATATGGCTAAAATCCGACTATAAGTAAATAGATGCCATGTGCATCCTTCTGAGTCTGGGTTAGCTCACTCAGGATGAGCTTCTCTAGTTCCATCCATTGGGCTGCAAATTGCATAATTTCCTTGTTTCTGATAGCTGAGTAATATTCCATTGTGTAGATGTACCACAGTTTTTAATCCATTCTTCTGTGGAGGGACATCTGGGTTGTTTCCACTTTCTAGCTATTATAAATAAGGCTGCTATGAACATAGATGAGACAACTTCCTTGTGATTCGGTGAGGAGTCATTTGGGTGTATACCCAGAAGTGGTATGGCTGGGTCCCGAGGCAGAGCTATTCCGAGTTTTCTAAGAAATCGCCAGACTGACCTCCATAGTGGTTGCACAAGCCTGCACTCCCACCAGCAATGGATGAGGGTTCCTGGAAAGGTGAAGTTTTATATACTGTTAATGGGGGGGGGGATTTTGTGTTAAGTACTAGAATTCAATTTGTTAAATATGTACTAAGTCAAATTCTTCTCTCACTTTGCCACCACAATTTCATCACTAGTAAACAATTGTATAATGGGTGCATTAGTCGCCTTTTTCATTGGTATGACAAAACCCCCAACAAAACCAACTTAAGGTAGAAAGGATTTGTTTTGGTTCACAATTTGAGAACATATAGTCCAACATGGAGGGGAAGAGCTTGAGATGGATGGATGTATTTCTTCTGCAGTCAGAAAGAAGAGAGTGATGGATATTGGGGCACATAAGGCTTCGTGCTGTTTCCTTCATTCTTTAGTCTTGTTACACAGCTCAAGCTGGTGTGGGTCCTCCCTCTTTAGTTAATCCTCCCTGAAAAAGACCTCGGAGACATACCCATGGCTTTATCTCTTAAGTTGTTCTAAGTCCAGACAATTAGATAGATTAAGCCTCATAATAGGTAACTACGTTTTTGTAAAGACACAATAGTATCTACTGCAAAGTTAAAAATATGTCAAAAATTCACTAACTGGAACATGGTCAAATAAGTCTTGGTACTGACAGTAAATGAACTCATGTATTACTATTAGAAACTGACCTATCTTTTAGGAAAATTTAGTAAATGACATGGAGGCATTCTTTAAAGGGTGGAGTCATAACTTGTGAAAAAATAAAGGACAAAGGCTGGTTTTGACTTAAAATAGTGTTGGTTGCAGTTGTGTTTTAGCCTCAGAATTAAGTTTGCAGAATTGCCTGTAAGTAGTGCTTGAGATTTGGAGCAGAGGTTCTCCTGTGAAAGTCGGGGCAGAGATTGGGATGAACTGCTCCCTCCTCAAACAGGGCAAAAAGTAGGGGGGATAAGAAAGTGTGAAGAGAATCCTTCTTCAAAGATGAAGTACAGTTGGTGAATCCATAACTGAGAAGGCTGGACACTTCATAAGCTCCAACATTCCATTTACGTGCCCTTGACCCAGCTACTCTAGAGACAGGACCTTCCATGAATATCCTCTCACATACAGTAATGCTACAGGAATGTCTTTGGGAACATCTTGTGGGGAAGGAAACTCATAGAGCAAACAATAAAATCTGTGACAGTTATACATGCTGTGCCTTGTTATCACTTGGTAATAAATGTAACTGACCAGCCAGGAAGCCACCAGCTGTTGGGAGAATGATTTTTATTTTTTAATGAGAAAAATACTGTCAGGAGCTGACATTTCCCAATATCAAAAAATCTTAAGTTAAGAAAACATCTTTGAATGCCATATTCTACAGATGTCTTGAGCATTTTGAAGACCATCTATCTAACTCCATATATTTGGATAAGCAGAGGTTGCTTGTCTTTTACCAACTTGATTTCTGGTTAACTTAGAAAACATCTGTGATAAACTATGCTAGTACCTAACAAAATGATATGTTTGAATGACTGCTAGTTTACATTTCTTAATTATCCTAAACAGTTTATGACAGTTGCTATCAAAAGGCCAAAACTTCACATTGCATTTTTGAGGGTTACCTAGGTAAAATACCTTTAAAATGGTTAACCTTTATATCAGTATACAAAGATCAAAACCAATGTAGTCAAATATAATCTTAATTATTTTATCAATATACAAAGATCAATATGAATGTGGCCAAATATAATCTTAATTATGTACCAATATACAAAGATCAATACGAATGTGGCCAAATATAGTCTTAATTATGTACCAATATACAAAGATCAATGCCAATGTAGTCAAATATAATCTTAATTTTGTATCAGTGTACAAAGTTACAAGAGCATATTCAATAATCTGTCCCTTTTTCTTTATCATTCCTATGTCTATATCCCATTTTTTTCAAGTCTTTCCCCCTACATAGGAAAGAAAGAAGGATAGAGAAGAGAAAAAGAGAGAAATCCCTGTGTCTAACCTCCAAAACCTTGTTTACCAATCCCCCTAAATAATAACAAACATCTATAACCCATCAAATGACCAAAGAAGGGAGAAAAAAAAATCACCCACCCCACCTTCTGGAAGTGGGACGTCGCTCTCGTAAAATACTTCTTGATGATTTGGGACATAGGAAACCTGTTTGGGCCCAAATAATAATGGAAAAATGGTTAAGCAAGTTAAAAGTAACATTGGAAATTCAGTCCTTTTGTGCTCAGCTATTTAAATGTCATAAGAAGTTTGTACTTAGACACTGAACTTTAGGATTTTGCTGAAGTCTTGGCTGTGACAGTCTGTAGGGCTGAACCATCTAAGTTAGCAATTTTGAGTTGTTCTGAGTTTTTGAGTTTGAGGAAACAGCTATTGAGGGAGTCTGCGAGGCTGGATCATCTGGGCTACTTGTCTTCTTTGGTGTCTGGTCCCTTTTGTTCAGAGGTTTCAGTTGTCCAGTTGTCCCTGGACTCCTTAGATGAATGCTTTTAACCTCCTGAAAAGATAAGAATAGAGCCCTAACCTAATCCTAACTCTGGGGCACTAATACAAAATTTTTAAATGAAAAAATTTTTATACAATATATTTTTGATGTTCTTCCTTCCCTCAATTTCTCCTAAATCCTTGTCATCTGCTCCCCACTCAACTTTATGCTCTCTCTCCTTCTTTAAAACAAGCAAAATCAAAATAAGCAAACAAATCAAAACAAAAAAGAAACAAGAACCATAATACATAGAGGTGATGTATTTACCTATGTTATGTTTAAAGGCTGGATTAAAAATGTAATCATTTGGTCTGAAGGCACATTGCATATAATATGGAGAAAAATTCAGTAGATTGCCTTTCTCATACATTTCTTCTCATTTTGATTATCAACTTAATTCCATTAAAGTTCCCAAAAAGATGCCAACTTCTAAATGCACACGCTGAGGCAATCATGTTTTTATAATGGATCATGTACATGAGGAAATCTCACTTTCATCCCAAGTCTCTGACAGCTGAAATGCTTTCTGGATTTAGTCCCAAATCTTTATTCTTAACCTCATGAAAACGTAGCATTTGTATTATTTTAAGAATCTCTGCTGCTTCAAGACAAGGGCAAGCTACAAATCTTACATTATAATCCACAGTATTTATCTTTGTTGTTGTCACCTGAGCTTTTTGTCAATGTTGAACCAAGTCATACAAAAAGGAAGCCCTTCAACTGTCCTGGTAGAAGAAGAGCTATTTATCTATATAAACCATGCCTCTATGTGATGGAGATCAGTCAGGCATCCTTGACAGCTATTGCATAATGGAACAAAGTAAAAATCACTTCCTGGGAATGCTAGAGTTTTTTCAGAATCCCCCTGGCAATGGAGACATAATTGGGCTAAACAAGCAATCCCTTCTATTTGAAGCATGTGGCATGTATAGAAAGATCAAAGGTTAGCATTTAGTGTCCCAAATCACCCAATTGTTCAGATTTCCCAAAATTAAAAAAAAAAATAATTTCAGAAAAGTTTACAGGGAGTTATTTATATGGAACTGAATATGAAACTAAGATGATTCTTTCTGCCTTTCTTTGGAAATCCATATAAATGAAGGCCAGCAGAATGAGCTAGAATTGTAGAGGTAAAAGATAGTTTGATGATATTGTCTTAGAGCTATAAAATCCACATTATGAGTTTTTCCTTCAGAACAACAATTTCTTTCAGAAACTATAAAATATTTATTAACCTATTTTGTAGTTTTAAGGAATATATGTTAATTTAAAGTACTGTACTAGAGAAGAATAAAATTGATACTATAATGCTTACCATCCAGTGTGTTACCACTACATTTAGTTACACTTTTAATTTTGAGTTACTTTGTTTTCTTGTATATTTTGTATATTTTTCTACTATGAAATATAAATTTGCCCCTTGGCACTGTTAGGTAAATATAAAAGCTAAAAGTATGAGATTGTTCTTCAAGGTATATATGGTTCTTTCATTCATGTTGCAGGCCCTTGATTATCCCTAAGCATTTAGGATTCACTTTTGTCCTAATTGTACATTTGGTTTAGAAATATGCTACCTTGTTAAGCTTACAAAACAAATAAATAACTGGTCATTCTAATCTGGTTGGTGACTGGTAATGATGGCCAAATCACATGGCCCACCCTGACAAAGTGATTTGTAAACAACTATTTCAACCAATTTGCAGGTGTTATTTATATTTCAACAGCCTTTACATACACATTTTTATTTTGTTTTGTATGTATAGACCTTTGAACTTCTATTATGAATATCTTTAATGAGCCATCATCCCACAACATGTATTACATTTCAGCAGGAGTTACAGAATTACTCTGTCTCTAGATAAAAAGCTTGTTGGAACCACAGACTACTGCTACGGGCACATTTGCAACAATTTATTTCCTCTGAAATCACCTTCACTATGATTTTACTACCCCAGGCATGTTGTGGAAGTGGACTAAGATACAATATAACATTTTTGTGTGTAAATGTGTACACAAGTGCTGTATGTGTCCATGTGCACTTTCTTGTGTGTGTGACTGTAAAGGTGCACATGCAGAAGTCACAGGATCTGATGTGTTAATTCTCACCTTTATCTTGTTTGAGATAGAAACACTTTGTTATTTTTCTCCTACAAAACCATGAGATTCCATGGTTTCTTTTGTCTGCATTTTCCATCTCCTCATATGGACACTGGGATTATGGAAGCTCGCTGAGTACTTCAGACTTTGATATAGATCCTAGAAAACCAAATTCAGACCATCCTCTCTGCACAGCAAATACCTTTGAAACATTCCCAAGGTCCTATAATGTAACATTTTGGAAGTTACTTCTTTCTGTTCACCAAAAAACACTTTGAAATCACCTACATTTTTTAAATGTATCAATAGCTCATTTATTTATATCTCATCATACTTTGTTCATCTGATTGAAGTTTGAAGAGTTTAGGGGTTGTTTCCAGTTTGGGGCTGTTACAGATGAAGCAGTTCTGAACATCTGGGTCCACGTTACTGTGTGGATATAACTTTGGTGTTTTCAGTGTGAACACCCATGAGGACTGAGCTTTCAACATCATGTCTAAGAATGCAGTCTCTTCACGGTATGATTTTCCTCATGGCGTCCTGAAGGTTGAAGATTTGCATCTCATATTTATATTTATGATATATTTGAGTCAGTTTTTATAGGAAGTATGAAGTTCAGGTTCAGATCATTTTTGACCTATGATGCCTAATTTTATCAACACATTTTGCTCAATGGCTATCATTCCAATGGTGAATTATTGTCCTTTTCTGAAACAATCAGTTGGGCAGATGTATTTTGGAGCAATTCCTCCTGTCTCATTGATTTATGTGCCTAACTCTCTGCCAAAACCACACAGAATTGCTGTTTTCCCAAGTTCCTCCTTTCCTACCCTGTCTAACTTGAGTACTTCACAAATCAGAGGATTTACTTAATTTCCTCTGCACTTCCTGCAATATTGGCATCTCTGAGTTTGAAGCAAGGGAACAAACAAACAGCAGCAAAAACCCAAGAACATCAAACAGAAACAAAACAAGGATTTTCTTCATTTCCTTTTCACAGAGGAAATTCTACAGCTTCAAAGTTATAGTCACAAGAACAAGTGGTTGCATTTAATATCTCTGTGACTGTAGAACTACCAGAGGGTGGAGGATAGAGAAAAGAGAAGAAAACATAGGAACATTGGAATCCTCATGGTCTCTGGGTTACAGGAAACCCGGGCACTAAGGTTCACACAGGCATCAATGTTTCTTCATCTATCTTCTCCATTTTATAGTTGACATATTGAGTCTTTTGAATATTTCAAACAGTAGAATTTCAACAAGTTAATATGAATTATGAGATTAATGACAAGATTGTAGGGTTTTGCAACTGTAGAGGAACTTCAGAGTTTACCCCTCTCTATGTCTATGCTTAGAATGAATGACTTACCCAAGCCCTTCCTAGCCCTACAGTCTTTCTATTGTGCCATGTACATTTAGGAAGCCATCAGACACCATACTGTAATTCACCCAATTTACTATAAGTCTAAACATTTTTTGCATAAGCTTCATATATCTTAATTGAATTTCATTCACAAAACTGCCTGTTTTTCTCAAGCTACTTTTGAATATGGATAGAAATGTTTCCATGGGAAACATTGATGATTATAAATATCCTTAGTACTCTGATATTTGTAGTTAATTCTGTTACTAGTTTTGGCAGAAATTTTATAAAGGAATGCTTAGGCATTTTTATATTTAAGTCCTTTTGAATTCTTTGTGAAAAAAAATGTTTTCATTTTCAGTAGTTTTAACTCCAAAGTCAAGGAAGGGACAAAAATATTCTTATTATGAATGGAACAAAATATTATACCAAATGTCTAGATTTTATCTTAAAAACGTTTTAAATTGGATCTGATTAATATCTTAGTTAGGGTTTGTTGCTGTAAAGAGACATCATGGCCGTGGCAACTCAACTCATATAAAGGAAAACATTTAATTGGGCCTGGCTTACAGTTCTGTGGTTTAGTCCATTGTTGTCATGGAAGGAAGCATAGTGCATGCAGGCAGACATGGTGGTGGAGAGGTAACTGAGAGTTCTACATCTAGATCCGCAGGCAGCAGGAAGAGACAGTGAATTATACTAGGTCTGGCTAGAGCTTATGAAACATCAAAGCCCACCCTCCAGTGATACACTTCCTCCACTAACGCCACACCTCCTCCAAGGTCACACTTCCTTATAGTGTTACTCCCTATGGAATATAGGGAACATTTTTATTCAAATGACCACAGTTAAAAACCAATAAATGGGTTTCCCTGTGGCATCTGAATACATATATTATCATAACCTGGGCAAACTTGTCCTCTGCCCTCCCCACCCAATCCTCTCCCTCTTGATGGTCTTGTTTCTTTCACTGAAATAGAGGCCAGTTCTGTTTTCATAATGGTATGATTATCTTTTGTTGTTGTTGTTGAGGTTGTTACCTGTTCTCCCTTTGGACCTCTTCCTATACTGTCACAACCCCCTTCTACTTCCATGTCAAAATTTTATTACCTCAACTGGAAAGCGTATGCAATAAACCAACTCATGTTAGACAGAATAAGAAGGAAAGTAAACATGCCTTTGTTTTCAGGAGGAAATTTGAAGGAAGAAACAATAGGCAATGCTGACAACTGGAAGGCAAAACAATGAAGAAAACAAGCACAATGATGAAATGCATCTAAAGTCAGCGGGGAGGATCGCGGTATCTATAGAATTGTCAAAAGTAGAGAAGTCTTAAAGATGAGATGCTCATGTGATCAAGAAAATCATCATAGAGAAAGAGCATTAGTCAGGTTTGAAATATTCACGATATGTTCAATAGGAAAAGAAATATAAAGAGTCCCAGACAAATGGGTAAGATACAAATTTGTCATAATAGAAAAGTCATTCAAATCAGATACAAAGCAAAACACTTGAGTACAGTCATGTCCTACAGAATTCCTATGGTCAAGCAACAGGAGTTCAGAGTGGGTAGTGAGTCAACAAATATCACCCCAGACAAAACAAGAAAGAGCAAAGCCCAGAAATCATAATTTATGTTTGGAATACATTAAAAAAACTTCAGAGTCTCAGACTTGCCCACAATTGGAAAGGGCTATCTAGGATACAAATAGTTATATTAATAAATTCACAGTGTTGGCCTACCTTAATAGTAACATCCTGTACATGATTCTTCTGGAGTTTTCAAAAGATCCACATCACTAGTGAAATTTCAGATCTGTGAAGAAAAGTAGGTTAACTCTAAAACTGTCCTGAAGGGCTTTTTGTTTGTTTGTTTGTTTTTGACACAAGAAGGACCCTGCACTTCTTCATTTCCTATCTATAGCCTTTTTTTCAAGAGGTTTTAACTCAGAACAAAAGGAGTAATGTTCTCCCTTGTGTTCTGAATGTATTTCACAGCAGTAGAAAGGTTGGGGTGGCTTATAACACATTGATAACCTTGAAAATTGGGTTAAAAGGAGATCTCAAATCTGAATGGAATTTAAGAAAAAAAATGCAAGAGTAAAGATTTCTCAGGTCACTTATTCTCAAAAACAATTTTGAATTGCTGCTGAATAATACTTTTTTTTCTCTTTATATTTTATTTCTTCCAGTTACATCTCAATCGCAATCCCCTTCCTATTCCCCCTTCCAGTCCCATGCTCCCACCCTCTTCCGCCTCAACCCACCCATCCCCTTCCTTTTTTTAAAGTTTAAGGTATATATTTTTCCCCCCAACAGCTCCCCCTTTCAGTCCAACAAATGGCTCTTTCTCTTATGATAATAAATACAATACAAAACAACAGAGGTAATTAGGCCACAATTATGAGAGTTATATGACTTAGCATACATTCCCAATGTCCAGTCCATATGTATTTGGCACCTGACTTTAATGTTCTACTATCTAATCATCTCCATGAGTTTAAAGTTCTATATCTAACTCAGTTTTCATACTAACTTGCATCACAATTTTAAAAACATCTTCTTAGATCCAGAACACCCTCTTGATTCCTAAACAACTCAAAATTTAACTATGAGACTCTAGCTATCTATTTTTCAACCACCTCAGAGCCTGAGAGGGATAAATATATATGATTATATAGGAAGTGCAGGGCCCGCAGCTTCCAAAACTAAGAAATGACCTACCAGTGGCTGCCTGGACAGTTTCCCTTTTCTCTCCATCCATTGATCTTCAGTCGTTTGGCCCTGTTTCTCTAACAGACATTGATTGTAGAGCAGGAATTATGAAGGACTTGCCTACCCTGTCTTGGCAGATCTAGGCTGTTGACTTACCTGCTTCCAAGTTTTGTCCTTTTGGACAGCATTCTGTCTACAGTTGGTGCAAGGGGTTTTTCCTGCCAAGAGGTAGGCTTGCCACTAATTCAGTCATCTCCCGCTGGAGATTCTTCGATGCTCATCTTCTACTTGGAGTAGAATAGCGGGTGCTGTCAGGAGTTGACATGTCTCCAAATCAAAAAAATCTAAAGTTAAGAGAACATCTTTGAGTGCCATATTCTGTAGATCTCTTGAGGTTTTTGAAGAGGCCCTATCTATCTCTTATATTAGGATAAGCAGATGTTGCTTGTGTCTTAGCAATTTGATTTCTGATTAGCTTAGAAAATAACTATAGTAGACTGTCATAGTACCTAACAAAATGACAGGTTTGCATGACTATTAGTTTGCATTTCTTAATTATCCTAAACAGTTTATGACAATTAGTAGCAAAAGGCCAAAACTTCACATTTCATTTTTTTCTTTATCCCCTGACTGTTTTTAATACTGTCCTTTTTTTCCCCCTACAGATAGTTCAATATACAAACTTTAATCTCGAAGGAGATCATAGATAATACATGAAAAATAGTAGAGAGGCCATAGACAAATCACATTAAGGGGCAGAAAGATGAAATATCACTATAAAATCCTGATACATTTGTTTAAATGATATGTAAAAATGGAATCATTGTTATTTGAATGTTCAGATTCATTTTCGTAAGAACTATTAGTCACCAACCATACAAAATGAGAACTGCTTAATTTATATGAGGAATATTACCAGAGACAATTTCTCCATTTGCTTTTCTTCCCCCAATGTATTCACATACATGCTTATGCTTCCACACACAGTTGATCTATCCGAGGAGCTTTCTGCTGTTATCTGTGACCCCACAAGAACACCATTCAACATCATTCCATAATTTATTTATTGTGCCTGAATTTTCTGATGCTTAGAAACTGAAACAAGTAGAGGATATTAAAATGTAGTCACGTACTTCATACCCTGAGAGGGTTCAAGAGACCAAGCCATTATCTTTATTTTTCAGATATAAAGAATATATGTTCTTGAACTAAAACTTTACCTCTTTCAGAAAAACATAGATACAACCCTTGACCAAGATATATTCAGTAAGAGCCTTGCTGAAAACTTCTGGAGTATTTTCCCAAAATTGCCTTGCTATGTGTTTGATGATGGAAAAGCATTTCTACACTTTTCTCTTCAGATCTGTTGTCTATATGAGCATTTGGAGTCTATTCACTCCCTGGAGGGCTTACAGTTCAGCAGTCAAACTGCTAGCATAGGCTAGCTTGAATGAATAGTTCTCTAAAGCCTTTGAATAAAGAAAGTGTCCTTCTTGTGTATCCAAGCTCCAGAATGTGTGTAGTGAAGCATGAATGCTAGTAGACGCTCTCCAAAACACCAAGAAGAAGAGCAGCTTTGTTCAGAGCGGGCCCCTTAACAGCTGGCTGTAATCCAGGTACCTCGATGCTCTTCATTGGATTTCTAAATTTGAGTCTGAGTTAGGTCAAGTACCACTAGTTTAGTTGATTATTGTTGTGTTGTTTGAAAACCAAGAGTACAAAAAGTTGCCTATTATGTAACACGACATCAACAGATAACTGCATTGTGGAATGGATGATTCCCCTACATCAGCCAACATGTTTTGGTGCTTCCACATCCTGCTAAGTTCTATTTTGGGGATTGAATGATAAAACTGGTACTCCTAGTTGAAAATACAAAGATAAACTAAATGTAATGGAGGGTGTATCAATAAGGTTCTGTATTCTTCCATGGTTTCTCTGATTGCTCAGCATTTCCAACATAACTAAGATTCTGTCATGACTCTCGATGATTTATGGAAAAGTTATAAAGTTCACACAAAGAGTTGAAATCTTTTTTGCTAAGTTTGAGAGGACTTCCAATTATCTTCTAAGGAAAAAGAAACAAACGTTAAAAACCAAGTGATTTAAGGCAGGCACATTATTACTTTCTAACACAGTTTGTTCAAGCAGGTGAAGAGTAAGTAAGAACCCGAATATTTGTCTGCAACCATAGCTCCAATTTTCATCAGTGAAGACCCAATTTGTGTCAGAGGGTAAAACTTGCCTGATGAGAGCTGTTCACCAAAGCTATTAAATAACTTTCAGTGTTCTTGCTCTCTCACATTTAGGACACTAAACTTTTACAGAGACAGACTGTTTGAAACCTTCCTAATTATTTCCATTATCATCTAAGAAGGATCACTAAGGCTCAGCCTCTCCTGTAAGTCTCCAAGTTCTTGGTGAAAATTACATGGCAATCTAAAGTGCCTTTCCCTGGTTCTATGACCTGATTGTTATTTAGAATCTATCATGTAGTGAACTTGAAGATCATGCAAATGTGCTCTTTGGAAAGTCATTGTGGGGCTGAACAATTTGTTATAGAGGAAGTCAGCTCAAATTTATCATCAGTCATGAGACTTAAAAAAAAATCAATCCTTTCCTAAAGCAAGCATATTATTTTACTAGTTTTCACTTTAGCTCTGGCTGAAAGCTGATCTGGAATGCTATTATTAAGCAGTGTGTGTCTGTTACAAAATACCTTGTCTTCTATAGCTATACACGCTTATAACACCAATTTATGCAATTTTTTCTTTGGTTTTGGTATCTTGTTTGTCAAACCTAAAATTTATATAACTTGAGAAATCTGAGATGGATAGTATGTATCAAAATTCATAATAACAATAAAATTACAACTTAATATGCATAAATAAGTAAATTTAGCAAGACAAAAGTGACTTACATGTACTTATATGCAAAGTCCATGGTGCTGGCTTCAATTATATTTGCTAACACATTCATAGTTTGTAACATAATGATATAAAATATAACTATAAAATATAGCTATTCACTAATGTAATGTTTACAGAGAACATGCTTCATCATTTATGTCCTAAAGACATATTAGTTAACAAGTCATGAGGTATTCATGAGTTATAACCAAGTGGGAACACAGATAAACAAATGTTTCCAGTTCATGAAATAAACTACAGTGAAATTTTCTTCAGGGTGCTATGGGAACACTTTACTCAGTCTATACTTCTTATGAAGGGGGTTAGAGATTCCTAGGTCATAACTGACCAGATGCAAGGTCCTGTGAGAGAGAAGGTATTCAGGTTACATGGAACCTTTAGCTCAGGACTGCTGCAATGTGCACTTAAGTCTGTATAATTTTGAACAATTTGAAATGCGCAGTTCACCTGGCTGTTGAAATGTATCACTGGAGGAGAGTGGCTTGATCACATCACTGTATGGCAGGATTATACCTTTAAAACTGGGAAGAGAGAGACTTGATTAGATGAAAATTGGTCCCTTTTCTCTGTATGCTAAGTACGTTGATAGCCAAGGAGAGAACAAAAACAGCATAGACCACACTTATCTCTCATCTTACTCTGTGGTAAGTATTTTCCAAATAGAGTTTGCTTATACAATGTTTATAATTATCCTATCAATCCAGGGAGCCATTTACTAATACATACATGTGGGTGGTTTGCAAGGATATATCTAATTCTCTAACATATTTCCTACCTATCTCTCCAGCTTCTAGGTTATTTGAAGTACAAACCACTTATCTTTGTTTTCCCAAATTTAATTCAGTATTGCTTGCAATCAAACACACACAGCACAATTGTGCAAAGTTTATATCACTTTTGTACTGAGACATAAAGAAAAGTGTTATAATATTTTATTTTGTTGATGTTAAAATTTATTAGGCAAAAAGAGAAGAAAACAGAGGCCAAGAATATGTAGTAAAGACAGATGTCTGAAAAACAGATTACTTAAGGGAAATGTGTGTACAAAAGCAGATATGTGACAAATACAAGAGAGGAGAAAGAGGTCATTCAACAAAACTCTACACCAGTAAATGTCATTTGTGGCTATGAGCACACAATAGTTAAAACAGTGTGTGGGGATATACACATATATATGTATAAATATATATGATGAGAAGTGATGAAATGTTAACTCAGAAAGCAATATGACCCAGAGGCAAATGTATTCAGTAGGAAAAGAAAAAATGAGGTTCTGATGTTAGTGTTTTAAGCAAGACACACAATCTCTTTGGGTATCAATTCCCATATTTGTTAAATGGCAACATATATGCTTGTATGCACCTCATGTTCAACTGTCTAAAATAGGATAATAGTTTGGAAAAATGGGTTTGAAAAATGTGCAAAGGGTTATATAATAAGGTATGATATGGAATGACCATAGTTTAGGTGTCTGAGAAAAGTAAGAGGTACAGAAATCATGCCAAATAAATGCCAAAAATATCCTGTAGGAGAATAGTTAGGTTTTTATAAAATAGTAATTTTGTTTTAATACTATATCCTAAACTTACAAAACTTCAGTAAAGAGCAGGAATCCATAAACTGACACATTCTAAAGACTTTTAGTCAAGTACCCGCTTTAACAGTTCTCATGTATCTTCTATACACATGTGTTCTTCACGTGTCCTTTGTTTTATACAGTCGATGTTTTCATTGTATACATCTTCACAGTTCTTCTGACTGTACTTTGGGTCTGCTGATAAAGCCTGAGGTCACATTCATGCAATTACATTATAATTTCCATACAGTAACTCTAGTATTTGAAAATATAATTATTATATATAACACTTAAAACATCCCAAGATCATAGGTGACTTAAAATTAGACTTAGTATTCAAAGAACCAAACATAAATAATTTTTAATTATTTACACAAGTTAGAAGTCATATAATCTGCATGATGTTTATGTGCCAATGCACAAGAAAACAATTTTTAGATTAAGTAGGTGGCCACTTTATTATACTTTAAGTTTCGTAAGTTTTTGTATGCAACAGCATAGCACCTGTAAACTTATAAGTATATTGTTGAATATCTGAAGAAACTGTGTAAACTTTATGACACCCTCTGCATCCAAATGTTTCCTTGACATGCTGTCAGAAAGGTTTTGCAGTGAAGTGTTCTATTTCCTGTTTTTCCTCTTGTCAATATGTTAATCAGTAAACAATGTTGAAAATTCAGGAAGAACTACCATGAGCATGACTCAGAAATTGGAAACTGTGCCCATGAAAACATATTATTTGGCTTAGCATACAGTATGTGACACCAATATTAGCTTTCTCCCTCATCATGTCAAAGTTTGACAGAAATAGGAGATAACAAGGGCTAAAACATGAGTGGTTTCAGTCAATTTAAAGTCCAGGAAGATGTTGTGGTTTGGAGGACCTCTCTGCACTGACTGATACTTATTGGTATACCACAACATCTGAGAATTCATTCAAGAGTGCCCACTTAGGCACATTTCTTTCTTTCTTTCTTTCTTTCTTTCTTTCTTTCTTTCTTTCTTTCTCTCTCTCTCTTTCTTTCTTTCCTTTCTCCCTTCCTTCCTTTCTTTTTCTCTCTTTGTTTCTTTAATTTACTTGCTTTTGAGTCAAAGTCTTGCTCTGTTAATTTGGTTGACATGGAACTCACATCACAGCACAAATCAGCTTTGAAGCCAAGAAACTGTGTGTCAGTCTCTCAATATCTGGGCTTCTATGCAGTCATTACCACATTGACTTTCACATAGTCTACCACATGCACATATTTCTAGAAAGCTGAAGCAATGTAGGGAAGTCATCATTCTTTCAAGAAAGTTCTGTGGAAGCAGCAATTATACAAGTAAGAAGTAGGCATTTGAATGTAGATATGAATTTGGAGGACTGGGGTTCGGGGGGGATAAAACAGAGGCATTAGGAAGTTAATGGTGACAGTTAAGTGTAAAATAAAAATAGAGGTTAAAAAGATCCTTTCATTTCTTAGGTGAATCCCACTATATTCAGTATATAAAGTAACCAAGGATACCTGATTTATAAGATCTGTGCTTCCTTTAGGCAGTGCCATGATCTTGCCTCATTTGTGGCATGGAAAACTGACAGAATCACTGACTCGATTTCATTTAGCAAGACTATGATAGCCACAAATGAAACATGCAGCACCTTTTAAATCTGGAAATAGTCAGTCTAGAATGTAATTTTAAATTCATAGTATGCAGTGGTGTCACACTACCAGCACTGTTACCAAAATATTTCCAAGAATCAAGATTGCATTTAATCTCCACCAAAATAGGTAAATGTACTAAAAGAAAAGGAGCTTTCAGGGTAGACTATGGGTGTTTGTATAATCGGCCTCTTTGCCTCTCAGAATAAACCTTGGCATCTATCAGAGGGTATCAGAGATCTAGGCTTATGACATCCAAGGATGTTACACTGTTGGAGAGAAAGTGAACGAAATTATATGCAAGTACTGCCAGAGATAATTAGTTAGGGGTGTGACCTCTGCCCTCAGAGTTAGCAGACAGAAATTAGAGGAGTTGAAACTGCCAGGCATTTTCACAATGTGAAAACACCTCCACCCCTTTTTATCTATCCAAGAGCTTTCTGTGAAAACGCATGTTTTCTGGGAACAGCATAATACCAACCAAACTTTTGTATTCTCCCAACCCCATAAGATTTAGAGCTAAAACATTATATTTCTGTATCTCTATATATCTACATCTCACATATATAATTCATATAGTATATAATATATTTAAAGCATGGAAATATTTTTGTGGTCTGGAGAGCATCTTTTTCTTGGTGAAATTGATGTGTCACACACCCAGGGATTCATTCAAGACCATTCACTTAGGCACTTGGTTTTTTTTTTATTTTTTTCTTTATTTGTTCTTCTGAAAATCAATTAGACAAAAGTTAAGTGTTTTATGGGAGGTTACAGTGATGACTTAAATCTACCTCAGCAACTATGAAATGTTACACACACACACACACACAGAGAGAGAGAGAGAGAGAGAGAGAGAAACACACGCACACAGATCTTGGTTTTATGGTACATTGAATGCACTATTGAATAAATACACAAGTGACAAATTTATGGAAAAAAACTTACACAATATTAACAGCAGTGTGTGTTAAAATAACAATGTAGATAGGCTAGAAGGAACAGCTGAAAGCGGAAGGAGAGAAGAACTAGGGACCCTCTGGGTCTACTCCATGAGGCTGAATCCCAAAGAGAAGGAGGTCGTCCAGAGGAGGGGCTCTGCTGCTGGACTGCAGCAGATCTAAGAGGAGTATGGAGAAACCCCAATGGGTGAGGGAAAGCAGGCCACAGAGACCCACATTCTTGAAATGGATGAAATTTATAGGAATGAAATGCACATGCATTATTCTATTTAACATTTCATTTACCAGCAGGAAAGATGGAGAAAATAACCTTCCATCTTCATATAGTCAGACAAAAAGGGCTGTAACAGCTATCTCTAGGAGGACAGTGGTCGTGTTGGCCAAGAAGGGTCTACAGCACTCTTTTAATGTGATAGCAGTTTATATACAGTGACATGTATTTCTAATAACTGAAAAAATAAAAGTGCATGGATATCTGGTGCCATGTATAGAAAATATATGGGTATTTGCTTTTGGGTCATTGTTTATGAATTACAGTGAGTCACATGCCCTAATATCTGTGCTAATATTAATAGTCATGACAGGCAAAAGGATGTCCTGATACATATAACAAAGCACAGGGCACCATAGAAGTTTTTAGCCCAGAGGCTATTTGACATATGGCTTTCTTGACAAGAATCAAGAGGAGATAAGAGTTTTTCTGGACGTTATGGTGATATTTAGGGGAAGAAGAAAGATGGAGAGCCACCTTAGAAACCGTGAAATGTTATACAAATATCAAGCTCCAAGCTTTGGGGATTTTATTGATCCTTGACAGTAATAGTTATGAATGTTAGATTATGTGAAATTAATTTAATATATTCTCAAAATTTAATAACATAGAAGATAACCAGTTGTTTTATATTGAACAAAGGAAATAAATATTTTTTTCTGTTACACTTTCTTTTACTTTAAGATTTAAAATTCTCTTTCTGTTTCTCACAGTGAACAGTGACACTGATGATGCAAAGTAAATTGGGACACTTAATTTAAAGATACTTACACAGCTGTTGAATAGGTTTCTTGTGATAATATTTATATGAGTTCCTAACAAATGTATAATCTTATAGCTCTAAAAGATGGGAAAAATTTATATTGGTGCATTGTTTCATCATTAATCATGGAATTAATAGTACTTTTAAATTTAAGGTATACATTTCATGATTACAAAATGTTTTAGAGTACCAAGTTTATGTCAGGTACATACGCTTTTTTTTTTTTTTTTTTACTTTTTTTTCCTTTATTTTTTATTTCTTCAAGTTACATCTCAAGTTCTCTTGTTACTGTAGAATACCCAAGACTTAAAATTCATTCAGGAAGCAGCTCTCTTGGACTCTCATTCTGGAGGCTGGAAAGAGAGTGGTTGGGTGGATAGGTCTGCTGAGGGCTTCCTGCTGCTCCATGTCATAGAAGTGGTAAACAGTAAGGTAACCAGGCACATTTGAGAAAACAATAGCCTGTACAATAACTCAATTTAGAGTAATTAATCTGCTACCAGGAATGAGATATTATTCATAGAAGAAAATAGTAACTCAGGGATAAGAGCGCTTACCCACCACCCTAACAATTATTTCACTGAGGGATGAAGGTTTTAACATGTGGATTTTGGGGAACCCTCAAGACAAGTCAATATATATACCATAGTTGAGAAAACCACTAAATGAAACCATAGTGCTGGGATGACAAATGGTTCTAAAGATCACCTAGTGCAGTGGTTCTCCACCTTCCTAATATTGAGACCCTTATATTCAGTTCCTCATGTTGTGGTGACCCACCAACAATAACATTACTTTTGACGCTACTTCATAACTGTATTTTTCTACTGTTATAAATCATTAGGTAAATATTTTTGAGGACAGAGGTTTGTTGCAACCTGCAGGTAGAGAACTACTGATCTAGAGAATAGATAGTCAGACATTGACTTAAAGCAGACTCAATATACAATTCATCCATAGTTCCTGTGAGGTCAGGTACATACGCTTTTTTTTTTTTTTTTACTTTTTTTTCCTTTATTTTTTATTTCTTCAAGTTACATCTCAATCGCAGTCCCCTCCCTATTCCCCCTCCAGTACCACCCTCCCACCCTCAACCCCCCATCCTCTTCCCTTTTTGTTTTTCTTTTAAGTTTAAGGTATATCTTATTTCCCCCTACAGTTTCCGCTTTCAGTCCAACAAATGGCTCTTTCTCTTATAATAATAATACAATACAGTACAACAGAGGAAATTAGGCCACAGTTATGAGGGTTACTTGGCTTAACGTACATTTCCAATGACCAGTCCATATATGTATTTGGTACCTGACTTTAACATTCTACTATCTAACCATCTACATGAGTTTAAAGTTCTATATCTGACTCAACATTCATACTAACTTGCAACACAATTTTAAAAGTATCTTCTTAGATGTATAACACTCTCTTGACTCCTAAACAACTCAAAATTTAATTATTAGACTCTAGCTATCTGTTCTTCAATCACCTCAGAGACCTGAGAGGGATAAATATATCTGATTTTATAGGAAGTACAGGGTCTGCAGCTTCCCAAACTAAGAAATGACATACCAGTGTCTGCCTGGACAGTTCCCATTTTCTCTCCATACATTACAGCATCAATATTCAGTCGTTTGACCCCGCTTCTCTGACAGACATTGATTGTAGAGCAGGGGTTATGAAGGACTTACCTACCCTGTCTTGGCAGAGCTAGGCTGTGGGCCTACCTGCTTCCAGGTTTTGTCCTTTTTGGACAGCATTCTGTCTACAGTTGGAGCAAGGGGCTTTTCCTACCAAGAGATAGGTTTGTAACTAATTCAGTCATCTCCCACTGGAGATTCTTCGATGCTCATCTTCTACTTGGAGGAGAATAGGGGGTGCTGTCAGGAGTTCATACGTCTTGATATAAAAAAATCTAAAGTTACAAAAACATCTTTGAATGCCATATTCTGCAGATCTCTTAAGGTTTTTGAAGAGGCCCTATCTATCTCTTATATTAGGGTAAGCAGATGTTGCTTGTCTCTTAGCAGCTTTATTTCTGATTAGCTTAGCAAGTAACTATAATAGGCTGTCATAGTACCTAACAGAATGACTGGCTTGCATAACCATTAGTTTGCATTTCTTAATTATCCTAAACAGTTTATGACAGTTAGTAGTAAAAGGCCGAAACATCACATTTCATTTTTTTTCTTTACCTCCTAACCCTTCCATCCCATTTCTCTAGGGTGGGGTGTCCTTATATAACAGTCCCTCATCTCAGTTGAGAGGTCGTATGAGGGCCAAGAGCCCCTTAATTCATTGGGGATCTACGAAGCAGTACCATCAGTGAAAAGCGTCTCGTTGCCCGGGAGAGAGAACTAATAAATGAACAAATCAATAAGCATACAGTAGGTGGAAAAGACTAAAAAATAGAAAAAATATAACTACTATATAAAAAATAAATAAAAATTAAAAATTAAAAATAAGAAGTCTATGTCTAAGTTCCCTTTGGTGTGTTAGTTGTAGTATTGATACCTTCTACTATATAGCTAAAATCCTACTATAAGTGAATAGATGCCATATATGTCCTTCTGAGTCTGGATTAGTTCACTCAGGATGAGCTTTTCTAGTTCCACCCATTTGGCTGTAAATTGCATAATTTCATTGTTCCTGATAGCTGAATAATATTCCATTGTATAGATGTACCACAGTTTTTTGACCCATTCTTCGGTTGAGGGACATCTGGGTTGTTTCCAGTTTCTAGCTATTACAAATAAGGCTGCTATAAACATAGATGAGGAAACTTCCTTATGATTCCATGAAGAGGCATTTGGGTGTATACCCAGAGTGGTATGGCTGGGTCCTGAGGCAAAGCTATTCCAAGTTTTCTAAGATATCGCCAGACTGACCTCCATAGTGGTTGAACAAGCCTGCATTCCCACCAGCAATGGAGTAGGGTACCCCTTTCTCCACACCCTCGCCAGCATGTGCTGTCATTTGAGTTTTTGATCCTAGCCCTTCTGACAGGTGTGAGATGGAATCTCAGAGTCGTCTTGAGTTGCATTTCTCTGATGATTAAGGATGTTGAGCATTTCTTCAAGTGTCTCTCAGCCATTAGGGATTCCTCCTTTGTGAGTTCTCTATTTAGCTGTGTCCCCCATTTTTTGATTGGATTATTTGGTTTCTTGGCTTTTAATTTCTTGAGTTCTTTGTAGATTTTGGATATTAGCCCTCTGTCAGATGTGGGGTTGGTGAAGATTTTGTCCCAGTCTGTAGGCTGCCGTTTTGTTCCAATGACAGTGTCCTTTGCCTTACAGAAGCTTTTCAGTTTCATGAGGTCCCATTTATTGATTGTTGATCTCAAGTCCTGAGCTGTTGGTGTTCTGTTCAGGAAGTTGTCGCCTGTGCCAATTAGTTCGGGGGTTTCTCCCACTTTTTCTTCTAGTAGATTTAGTGTGACCGGCCTTATGTTAAGGTCTTTGATCCACTTGGACTTAAGTTTTTTACAAGGTGATAAGTATGGGTCTAATTTCATTCTTTTACAAATGGACATCCAGTTGGACCAGCACCATTTGTTGAAGATGCTGTCCTTCTTCCATTGTGCCGTTTTGGCTTCTTTGTCAAAAATTAGGTGGCCATAAGTGTGTGGGTCTATTTCTGGATCTTCAGTTCGATTCCATTGATCTACTGGTCTGTTTCTATACCAATACCATGCTGTTTTTACAACTATTGCTCTGTAGTACAGCTTGAAATCTGGGATGGTGATACCTCCAGATTTTTTTTTTTATTGTACAGGATTGATTTAGCTATTCTGTGCTTTTTGTTGCTCCATATGGAATTGAGAATAGCTCTTTCCAAGTCTATAAAAAATTGTGTTGGTATTTTGATAGGAATTGCATTGAATCTATATATTGCTTTTGGTAGGACAGCCATTTTTATTATGTTGATCCTACCTATCCATGAGCATGGGAGATCTTTCCATCTTCTTCTTTTTTTTTTTTTTTTTTTTTTTATAAATACTTTATTTTTTTTTCTTCAAGTTACATCTCAGTCACAAACCCCTCCCTATTCCCCCTTCCAATCCTGCCCTTTCACCCTCTTCCCCCAAGAAGTTTCCCCTTTCAGTCCAACAGATGATTCCTTCTCTTATAACAGTAAGTATTATACAAAACAACAGATATAAATATGCCACATTTATGAGAGTTAAATGGCCCAGTATACCTTCCCAATGTCCAGTTTATACATATTTGGCCCCTAACTTTAAGATTCTACTATCTAACCATCTCCATGTGTTTAAAGGTCTATATCCGACTCAACATTCATACTAACTTGCAACACACTTTTAAGAGTATCTTCTTAGATCTATAACACCCTCTTGATTCCTAAACAACTCAAAATTTAGCTATGAGACTCTAGCTGTCTATTCTTCAACCACCTCAGAGACCTGAGAGGGATAAATATATTTGCTTATATAGGAAGTGCAGGGCCTGCAGCTTCCAACACTAAGAAAGGACATACCAATGACTGCCTGGACAGTTCCCATTTTCTCTCCATACATTCCTGCATCAGTCTTCAGCCTTTGGGTCCTGTTTCTATGACAGACATTTGTTGTAGAGCAGGGATTATGAAGGACTTACCTACCCTGTCTTGGCAGAGTTAGGCTGTCGACTTCCCTGCTACCAAGTTTTGTCCTTTTTGGACAGCAGTCTGTCTGCAGTTGGTGCAAGGGGTTTTTTCATGCCAAGAGATAGGCTTGCCACTAATTCAACCATCTTACAGTGGAGGTTCTTCGATGCTTATCTTCTACTTGGAGTAAAATAGGGGGTGCTGTCAGGCGTTGATATGTCTCGATATCAAAAAAAAAAGAAAATCTTGATTTAAGATAACATCTTTGAATGCCATATTCTGCAGATCTCTTGGGGTTTTTGAAGATGCCCTATCCATCTCTTGTATTTAGATAAGCAAATGTTGCTTGTCTCTTAGCAACTTGATTACTGGGTAGTTTAGAGACTATCTGTGATAGACTGTCATAGTAGCTAACAAAGTGACATGTTTGCATGACTAGGAGTTTGTTTTACTTAACTATCCTAGACCGTTTTAGACGGTTGGTATCAAGAGGCCAGAGCTTCACCTTTTATTTTTAAGTATATCTAGGTATGATACCATTAGGAAGCGTTACCTTTAATTTTGTATCAATATACCAAGATGTATTCAATTGTGGTTAAATATACTCTTAATTATGTATCAATATACAAAGATCTTTCCATCTTCTAAAGGCCTCTTCCATTTCTGTCTTCAAGGGCTTGAAGTTCTTGTTGTACAGGTCCTTTACTTGCTTGGTTAGAGTTACCCCCAGGTATTTTATGTTGTTTGTGGCTATTGTGAAGGGGGTTGTTTCCCTTATTTCTTTCTCAGCCCATTTGTTTGTTGTATAAAGAA
>CAJQZJ010015786.1:3947-58039 GCA_907164525.1 Lophiomys imhausi | reverse complement strand
TGTGTGTGTGTGTGTGTGTGTGTGTGTGTGTGTGTGTGTGTGTGTGTTTTGAGTGATAAGCCTGAAATCTGGACCCAAGGAGGCAGGTATTCTTTTCTTTTCTCAGTGAGCATGGCTTGCATCCAAATTATCCAATAATTATAGATCTCACTAAAGTTAAACAAAAGGATATGTTAGTGATATTTTTGACCAAAAATTGGAAGTAGAACTTGACTTGTTAAATCATTGTCTCATATTTATTCTGGATGTGATATCACTAAATAGATTTATAAAAAAAATTGGGTTGTTGTATATTTGATAGGGCTATATAAATTTCTGGTATGTGATATCTATGATAACATAACATAATTAAATGATATATATTAAGAAAAGTCTGTTTTCTTGGTGATAGTAAATTGTATGTGTGTGAATGAAGGGAACATTTATGCATATATGTACACAGTGATCTATATTTATATGCACATCTGTATTTATATGTACATGTACCTTTAAAATAAGATATAGATGATATGTAGATTTAATATAAAATTATTATGAGTGTTTTGAAACATATGCAACATTAATATCTGAAGTGATATTCTCTTGGCTCGTGGTTTTTTATTTTCTGATTGTTTTCCACTTTGAAGAGTATTTTTCTTTAAAATACTTACATTGTAAAATTAAATTACACTAGGTAAAATTAAAGAACACTAGACATATTTAAAAGACTATAGTAGACTTCAAAATATCTTTTCAGTGCATAATTCTTGGAAGATGTTATAAACTAATTGTTTATTCTAAATCCAAGTGCATATAATGGTAATATTTTAAGTCCCTGAAAGAGCATAAATAATTCTTTTTAGGGAGGGGCAGACTTTGAATATTCCAACTAAACATCCTGCTTCATGCACATGTAGACAAATAAAGTTGCCTATATAGATGCATGTGTGTTATATACTTGAAAGAAGTCCCAGTTGCCTCAGGAGATAGAGGGATTTTCTTGGACACTTCATCTCGAACTTTCTCCTCATGAATGCATCAGGCTAGGTAGGCAACAGTATAGAATTCCAATGCTCGTACCCACCCAACTGCCTTCCCTTCTGTCAAGATAGAGATTAGGAAGCCTGGGGAAGGTAATTTGCTGCTTCTGTTCTCACCTGCACCTGTACAGGACAATCTTTAGTGACTTTACATGAATGAAAGTCAACCTGGTAAAGAGAGACACTCTTTTCCTCTCCCTTGCCTAACTGTCCTGTCCATCCAGACCACTGATTTTCTATCATCTCATGATATCGTGTAGGGGAATGACCTTTAAATACTTTTTTTTCCCACTTGAGCTCCACAAAGAACTCCAAATCGTGCTATTTGTGGACTAAGAAATAGAAGGATAGAGTAGAGAAACAAAAATATAGAATGCTTCACAACTTTGCATGTCATCCTTGTGCAGGGCTACACTAACCTTCTCTGTATCATTCCGACATCAGTGTTTGTGCTGCTGAAGCAAGTACCAAATAATTCTTTACAGAAAACAAAAGAGAGGAATGGGACTCTATTCCTCGCGGTTTTTAAAATACAAATTTGACATCTAAATAGTCTTTCTGTTCTATTTGTAGTCAGTTACCTAAAATGTGCAATTCCACCCCAAAGTAGTCTTTATAACTTAGTTAAACGATGTATTTTAACAAGGAATTCAATTTCATTCATTGTCTCTGTAATAATGTAGAGAACAAAAGAACATTATTACATTTAGAACAACAGAAGGAAAACTAAAAGAAAGATCCTCAACTCTCTTTTTATGTAGTTAATTATATTAAAGGAACCAAATTCCAAATACCTTAGATAAATAAACATTGATGTGGGATATTTTAATGTTTTTTTATTTTTATTGTTGCATATAGAATTAAAACATTGAAAAACAACAAAAATAATGAATAAAACATTACAAAAAGGAAAGCACTAAGGAGGAATTTAAAACAGTCTTGGTTCTCAGCTGATGGAATACACCTGTAAAGCAAGCACTTGGAAAAACAGAAGCAAAAGGTTTGCAAGTTTCAACTCATTCTGAGACAGACAATGGGACCCTGTCTCAAAACCTACATTGTTTATCAACATGAATTATTCTATAGGTCTTTTTATCTGAGGTGGCAAAAACAGGTGAATGAGTGGCTTTAGGAGGAATTATTTAAACATCTGCACATCCATTACAAATCAAGAAATTCCACCGCAGGGCTTAGTATTTTCGATGAAATGAAAATGAACTTTGACAATGTATGACACAGCAAAGTACAGAAGGCTCTTATTATAAATTTCCGCTACTGGTCACAATTTTTTTTTGTAAGCACACAGCCTCTAAATTCTGTCCAAAGTCCTTTGACCATGTAGGAACTTTTCTCTCTTGTGAGATGTCAAGAAGTCACATGGGAAAGGCACTGTGGAGACCCACTGTGCTCTCTGCTAGTTTCACAATGGGAAAACAGAATCACAGTAACATTACAATTGAGAAGATCATACCTTCATGAGTGAAAATCTATTAAAATCCAAACAATTTTATTTGGCAAAGTATGTGTCTTGACCCCTGTGTTACAACTTACTTCTACCAGTTTCTTCAAATAAAATGTTTTACAATACTTAAAAATACTGTCCAGGATAGAAATGTGAGATTTAAAAAAATACTTCAAATTTTAGCTCTTGTATTATTTCAGTTTACATTGGCAGTATTACACCCATGTTTTCAAAATAATTGAAAGGTAAAATGTTGCTTAAAATCTGCCCATTGAATAATCCGAGCTAGCCACCCTGCTTGGCATACACTTCCAAACCTCTACTTCAAGACAGGTACATTTTAGATGAAAACAAATTGGAAGGAAGGGCAGAAGTGAAAGGCCTTGGCAGTATATATATTTCAATTCTTTCTTTTAATGCCATACCCCAGCATTTATAATATGTCTTTTCTGTCTTTGTAAAAGCAAATTTTGCATATCTGTTTGTATATTTTTGTTCTCTTTTCTTTTTCTTTTAAAATGTTTATTTGTTAATTCAAATTACATCTCCGTCATAACCCCCTCCCTCCACCCATCCCTGTCCCACCCTCCTACCCTCTACCTCCTCTCCCATGTATACTACTCCTTTGGTGTGGGGTGCCCCCACATATCAGCATCCCTCATTTCATCAGTCACAGGAGGGCTAAGAGCTTCCTCTTGCACTGGGGTCTTACATGGCAGTTCCACTAAGGTGAAGTGTCTCACTAACAGGTAACAAAGTCAATATTCCTGTTCCTTTGAGTCTATTGAATATAGGATAGTTATCCTGTACTATATGGCTAAAATACAGTTATAAGTGAGTACATGTCATGTGTATTTTTCTGGGTCTGGGTTTAGCTCATGTAGGATGAGCTTTTCTAGTTCCATCCATTTGGTTGCAAATTGCATGATTTCCTTGTTTCTGATAGCTGAGTATTTTCCATTGTGTAAATGTACCACAACTTTTTTTTTTAATCCATTATTTGGTTGAAGACCATCTGGGTTGTTTCCATTTTCTAGACATTTCAAATAAAGCTGCTATAAACATAGTTTAAATGTTTTGTTTTTGAGACAGGGTCTAACTGTGTAGCTCTGTCTGTTCTGGAATCTCTATGTTGACCAGGATCCCTTGAACTTACAAAGATCTATCCACTCTTGCCTCCCAGGTGCTGAGACAAAAGATGTAAGCTGCCATGTTTGGTCTTAACATTTTATAATCTTAATAAAGGATGGCTTATAGTTTTTTTTCCTCTTAACTGATGACCCTTTCATTTTCCAGACTCTACCAGTGATTAGAAATTATGAAAAACTTTGTTGCCATCACATTTGTTTGTGTGTTTGTTTACTTATTTATTTTTGAGACAGATTTCTCCTTGTAACTATGGCTGTCCTGGAACTCACTTTGTGGATCAGGCTGCTCTTGAACTCAGAGGTCCACCTGCCGCTGCCCCCTGAGTGCTGGGATAAAAAGCATGTATCAGCACTGCCTTTGTATTATCATCACTTTAAGCATCATTTTTTCTCCTTCACCTAAGACATCATTGTCTTCCCTTGATTACTATTTTTTTTTGTTTCAGTGATTTCTAGACCCAAATACTGTAAATACAAATCCATTATGAAAAGTTAGGAACGAGCAAATGAGTTAATGTTTTAACCTAAACATTAACCACAAGTGGCTGTGGGTCAACAGGGAAGATCTACTGTGAAGGAAGACACATGCAATTCTGGAAGGAATTTGTGGATTTCAGAGTCAGAGTATCAACTCAGAATTTTGCCCAATTGAGTAAGAGAACTTCAAATATGTAAATTAAGTTTAAAAGCTACTCATTTGCTGCCACATTGGCATTAATCATCTGATAACCAGCTTTAGGAATCTCTAATGACCAAGAGACACTTGAAGAAATGCTCAACATCCTTAATCATCAGAGAAATGCAACTCAAGATGACTCTGAGATTCCATCTCACACCTATGATAATGGCTAAGATCAAAAACTCAAATGACAGCACATTCTGGACAGACTATAAACAAAGGGGAACCTTCCTCCATTGCTGGTGGGAGTGTAACTTGTACAATCAATGTGGAAATGAGTCTGGCGATATCTTACAAAACTTGGAGTAGCTCTACCTCATGACCTAGTCATACCACTTCTGGGTATCCACCCAAATGATTCCTCACCAAACCACAAGGACATCTCTTCATCTATGTTCATAGCAGCTTTATTTTTAATATCTAGAAACTGGAAACAATCCAGATGTCCCTCAACTGATGAATGGATAAAGAAACTGTGGTACATGTACACAGTGGAATACTACTCAGCTATCAGAAACAAGGAAATCATGCAATTTTCAGCCAAATGGATGGAAGTAGAAAGGCTCATCCTGAGTGAGCTAACCCAAACTCAGAAAGATGCACATGACATCTATTCGCTTATAATTGGATTTTAGTCATGTAGTACAGGATAACTCTCCTACAACCAACACACCAAAAGGAACAGGAACACAGTCCTTGTTACCAGTTAGTGGGAAACTTTGCCCTAATGGAGTTGCCATATAGGGCCCCAGTGCAAAAGGAAGCTCTTAGACCTCATATGACTGTTGATCTGAGCGGGGCTGATGCATAGGGGCCACCAACTCTGCAGGAGTAGAATAGGTGGGAGAGGGAGTGCAGGGTGGGAAGGGGGGACCGAGAAGGGTGGAGAGAGGGGACTGTGATGGAGATGTAACTTGAAGTAATAAATAAACACTAAAAGAAAAGAAACTAGCTAACCAGTAAAAAAGTATAAAGGAATAGGAAACAACAACAACAAAAATAGAGAAGTAAAATACTTATTTGATTCTTAATTTTTTTATACAAGAACTATACGAAAAATGACAAGAAAGGCTAAGCTCTTTATGGGTATTGTATAGCATAGTAGTTGATGGTGACAGTTTCACGTAGAAAAGAGGGTTTCATATAACCTCAGCCCTTGTAATACATACAGATTGCATTCAAGGCTCGGGACTTGTGATTTGCAACATATTTAAGTGAGATCATGAGTTCCTATGCTTATTTCTTAATTAGTGTAAATAAAGGTTACAATTTAAATGTATTTAGTTTGAGAAATATGTACAATAAACGTAAGTTTCATTTTTGAAGCAGATTAAGTATGGTAAGTGTTGATATTTACTAGTGATTTTAGTCTTGGAGTGCCGAGCAGGGGCCATATGAGAAGTGTAAACATAGCTATTGACCTATTGTGCACTTGACAAAAGAAGATTAGTCTCTTCTGTAGGAGGTTGGGGCCAGCTTTGCTGGAAGTAGTCACTGAATACCAAATTAGAGCATACATTGTATTTCTGCCACTGAATGTTTTCCTTGCTTTCTGTGTGTGTAAAATAAATTGAACATAGGTCCAATGTAGATCATTCAGGCACATTCTTTCCAAAGTAATTAGGGTCTTACTCACTTGAGACTAGATAATTACATTTAGTGTAATCTTAAAAGAGCCCTCAAGGATTACTCTCCATTGAAAAATACATAAGGAGTGGAACAAATTGGCTTTTTTATCTCTGAAATTTAGGAGAAGTAGGAGCAGTGGCATAAAAAGAAAAAATGATGATAAAAAACCCATCTCATATAACTGAGAAAGATAAAATATGGTTTGTACATGATACTTAAGGGATTTTAGTCCAGTTAAAATGGTGAGTGGTACATAGACAATATCTCAATCCAATGATTAGTGCTGACTGGTCACACAGATGACTTGTTGGTCAGCCTCTCTTGACTGAACAACTAGACTCTTACAAGATGAGGGTACATCTCCTGTCTGCTAGGCTCTAATTCATTCATATAGAAAGTATACTTCTGAGCTTGATGTTGTGCTAAATGCCAGGACAGTAGGATAAACTAGAAATTGCTTTCCTACAAAAAATTATAGTTACAGACTCAGTAACTTGTGATTGAAATCAAAGTCTCGACCAACGAATAGAATAATAGACTTCCTGCCAATCCAGAACAAAGAAAATACACAAAAACTTTAAAAGCAGTGTCATAACAGTAGAAACTGAAGAGTTATGGAAAGAAAAAAAGGAAAGCCTGAGACTTATATATGGACAGTTATGCAGGGATCAAGAGGAAAAAAAAATCAGTAATTTCTAATAGTGAGGGTTTTTTTTTTTTTGTTATAAACTACTTCTGAGACACTTTTTCCTAGTGGCGCTGCCTTTTAGGCCCCCAGTGTATGAGGAGGCTCTTGGCCCTCATATGACTGCTGAACTGGATCAGGGGACTGTTATGTAGGGACATTCCACTCCAGAGGAGTGGGATGGAAGGGTTAGGGGGTAGAGGGTGGGAGGGCGGGACTGGGAGGAGTAGAAAGAGGACAATATGATGAAGATGTAACCCCTAAGCAATAAATAAATAAATTAAAAAAAACTACTTCTGAGGAGTTAACTCCAGACAATATTTCCCAAAAACTTTAAACTCAAAGAACATTAAGCTGAATGTGATACTACCCAGAGGCACTGCTAGCCCTAGGAAGCTAAGACCAATCTGGGTTTCATGGTGAGTGTTCAGCCAATCTGCATTACATAGCAAGCCCAATAAACTCTGCTTCAAAAACTAAAATAGAATAAAAACATAATGTTAAGATATGTGATCCAATATTGTCTTCTGATATCTCTATTGTTTAGTGTTCTAAAAATCTGAGTTCATCTTTCTATGTGGTGTCTGCCTATGACACATTCAATGTTAAGTTTCATTCTCTGAATGTCCCCTGCATTGGAAATTTACTAGTACAAAAAGGCACATAATGTTCCACCATATTCTTATTTTCCATTATATTTTAAAATGTTCTTTCTGGTAGAAACTTTCCATTTCTTGATTGTTTTAGGCAGACGCTTTTCTGTGTTGTTTTTACTACATTCATATAATGAATACAGTATGTGAAAGTTTCTAGACATATAATATGAATGGTGTCTGCCCTTACAAGAGAATTTAAAACCACCACCTAACCTCAAATATTTAATACAAGAAAGCATTGTAACACAAATAATCAAATCTACATCTGCACCATTTTAATGACTCAATACAAACTAAATGAGGTTACAACTTGGTTTTAGTAAATTTCAGCCTGGGGATAATTCTTTCTTTAGTTTTTTTCTTTTATTTTTGAGATTATAATATAATTATAACATTTCTCCTTCCCTTTTCCTTCTCAAAACTCTCTCATATAACTCATTTTGATCTTTTCCAAATCCATGGCCTCTTTTTAAACTGATAGTAAATATATTATACAGACATATATTCCTAAATATGACCTTCTCATTCTAAATAATGTTACTCCTATGTATGTTTTAGGGCTGACCAATTGGTGTTGGATATCATATTTGTGTACTCTTCCCTGGTGAAGACTATTTCTATCATTTTCATCATTTCTTATTTGCCTGTAGTTATTTGTGTGGGGATGATGTTACTATTGTCCCTGGTTGCTCCCCACACCTGAAAGTTAAATTCTGATTGCTGAAGACACCATGCATTTCAGACACAGGGTCCAAAGGCCACTGAGTTTGAACTGACCTAAATACTTTCTCCTTAAGGACTGGCTTTCATGGTAGCAAAAGGAGCCATGCAAGCTTCCAATGGAAGAAAGCAACCAAGAGTCTTATGCAGCTATGATGCCTGTGAACCACAATGATGTGCAGTATGCCACAGTAATCCTAAGGGTACAGTAGTGACACACATATCTTAGCAGTAACCAACAACTCTGTAATTGGAAAGAAATTTTGACATATGCACAAATAAAAAAAAACCAAGAGTATTATTTTAATTAAGGCATTAATTTAATTACTTGATCAAAGATTTGCTGCACAGCATTTAGATTTTGGTACATTTTTGTCACTGTTTATTTAGCAAAGTAATTTGTTAACATGTCTATGGGAAATATTTATAATCTTAGTAAATGAAAATTAGTAATAGTTTGACTTACAGAGGAAGTTTGAGTCAGACATGTATCTTATTGAAAGATCACAAGCCTCAAGAAATTGATGATTTGTTATGTCTTTTTCTGTGTGTGATGCCTCTAGCATTCAGATTAAGGGAGAATTAATAGTGCATTTGTAATCAATTGTTGAAAGGAAAAAAAAAAAAACCTGGGACAATCAACTTATACAGAGAAATCTTGAGCTCAAGGTTTTAGAGGGTTTAAGTCCATGAGTGGAGGTAACATTTCTTTCTACTGGTACCCTGATTGAACAGGATAGCAGGAGACCATGCCTGCTCAGAGAGTGAATGAGAAGGACTTCTCTATGACCTCACATACCCCTATGAGATAGCACACCATTGATAGAGAGACTCCTACTAGGCTACACTGCTTAAAGTTTCCACCACCTCTAAAAATGCCACTCAGGGATGAAGACCTCAAAACATGAGCATTTTCAGGACATTGCAGACCCAAGCAATATTATTGCTTACAAATTATATTCAATAAATACATCTACTCTTCTATAAAATTTTATTTTAAAACATCTCAAAGAAATGATTATAATAACCAGCATAATATAGTGTGTAGAGGATTCTAGGAGAGGATTATAAATATTTATTATTATTATTATTATTATTATTATTATTATTACTACTACTATTTTATTTGGTATGAAGAGGTAGTCAGTCTAGAATTTAAAAAAGATGTAATAATGACTGTCCAATGAGGTTAGCTCTATAAAAGTCAGTATTCTTGGATAATACTGACATCAAAGTGTGGAATGACCAGAAATACTTGAAGATCATTTTCTCTACATATTTTGACATGATAACATGGTATAAATCACTTCTTCATAACTTAATAATAACCTTGAACTTTTTGCCTTGTGCAGTACTCTGACTATGAAACCAAATTGTTTATTTTCACTGCCGTATTAGTTAACATTCACTGTCAATTCGGTGTGGCTTAGACTAACCTGAAAAGAGAGTCTGAGGTGTGTAATTGTCTTTATCAGGTTGTGTGTGCATATATCTGATAAGGGTTGTCTGGTAGTTGGTAAAGGAGGACTCGGCTTGCTGTAGCAGCATCCTTTCCTACTCAGGTGGTCATGGTCTGTGAAGAAAGCTAGCTCTTCTTAAACCGAACAGTGAGCTAGTGAGCAGCCTTCCTCTGGGGTGGCTGGCTCAAGATCCTGCTCCAGTTCCTTCCCTGACTTCCCTCAGTGATGGAGTGTGACCTGGAAGATACAATGAATTCTTTTCTTCTCAGTCACTTTATTGTCAGAGTGTTTTTGTCAGAGCAAGGGAAAGGGAAGAGGAATGAGAATGGTCAAAGGAGGGCAAAATGTTAAGCAGATGTGTAAAATAATGTTTATACTTAGAAAGGTAGATGAATCAAAGCTTAGACATTTCAGGAGCCTCTATTTCTTACTAACAGTTTGTGATAATTTCCTCCAATTTCTTATTGGCTTTAAGGACCTTAATGCATATTCATCAGTTTAGTCTAATTGCATGAAGAGATAGCAAGACTTTTACCTCCAGATTCACTTAAAAGGTAGTATAATTAATGTTTACTTTCTTTTTTTTTAAATACTTTATTTTTTTTTCTTCAAGTTACATCTCAGTCACAAACCCCTCCCTATTCCCCCTTCCAATCCTGCTCTTCCACCCTCTTCCCCCCGGAAGTTTCCCCTTTCAGTCCAACAGATGGTTCCTTCTCTTATAACAGTAAGTATTATACAAAACAACAGATATAAATATGCCACATTTATGAGAGTTAAATGACCCAGTATACCTTCCCAATGTCCAGTTTATACATATTTGGCCCCTGACTTTAACATTCTACTATCTAACCATCTCCATGAGTTTAAAGGTCTATATGTGACTCAACATTCATACTAACTTGCAACACACTTTTAAGAGTATCTTCTTAGATCTATAACACCCTCTTGATTCCTAAACAACTCAAAATTTAGCTATGAGACTCTAGCTGTCTATTCTTCAACCACCTCAGAGACCTGAGAGGGATAAATATATCTGCTTATATAGGAAGTGCAGGGCCTGCAGCTTCCAAAACTAAGAAAGGACATACCAATGACTGCCTGGACAGTTCCCATTTTCTCTCCATACATTCCTGCATCAGTCTTCAGCCTTTGGGTCCTGTTTCTATGACAGACATTTGTTGTAGAGCAGGGATTATGAAGGACTTACCTACCCTGTCTTGGAAGAGTTAGGCTGTCGACTTCCCTGCTACCAAGTTTTGTCCTTTTTGGACAGCAGTCTGTCTGCAGTTGGTGCAAGGGGTTTTTTCATGCCAAGAGATAGGCTTGCCACTAATTCAACCATCTTACAGTGGAGATTCTTCGATGCTTATCTTCTACTTGGAGTAGAATAGGGGGTGCTGTCAGGCGCTGATATGTCTCGATGTCAAAAAAAAAAGAAATTTTCGATTTAAGATAACATCTTTGAATGTCATAATGTTTACTTTCTTAACATGTTATTAGACCCTAAGAGTTTTGTAGAGGAGCATATATGAGTTTTTAATGGTGATCATAGTTTTCTTTCCTATTATGAAAATTTAGGCATACCTATAGTTGGTTAAATGTCTCTGAAATCTGAGAAAACTAAGGGTAAAACATTTTAACAGGGTTTTATACTTGGGGCCTAAATCTTGTCTCTTTTTTTTCTGGAGATTTGCAAAATTTTAAAATTAGATAGTGTAATTATTAATCTAGTGTATTAATTTTGGATTAAGTTGAGAATTACTTTTCTGTTGGAAAAGATATTTTGCTCTCAGAAACTGCTTTTTTGTATTTCTTTTCAATCACATTTTCTTTACTGAGATAAAACACATTGAGGACTACACTCAGTGATACCTGTGTTTAACAAGTTATGGCGTAGGTTATGGTGAAGTCTTGAAGAGATTACCAATTTGATTTCAAAGTAGGTTCATCTCATTTGTTGATGTTCATGATCTCGCCTTCTTAGCTAGTTTCATCTCATGACATAGGCAGAAGTTAAAACTCAGCATTTCTATTTTCACTGTTACATTTCTATTTGTATTCTTTAACCTCACTGAATAACAAAAAAGAGAACATGTTTTAATTCACTAATACCTTAGTATATATTCGTGACTGATTCTTTAAAGTGATATTAATTTAATCTAAAACACCACCAGAATAAAAATTTTAATTCTAAGAGATAGTATCCTCATTAATAACAATAAGACCTACAATACTTAATCAATCTGAAACTTAATTGAGTTTTTCCATAAAGGCTTTTATTTGTAGATTTCAAGTGTCTTTTCTCATATTCAGTAATGTGTACTTCACTTAACTGCTCAGATTCCTTTGTGGGCTTTCAGTTTCCTTGTTCAGAGATAGCTCTAAAGACTATTTAAAACCAACAAATAAAACAGGAAAGACACATTTTATGTTGAGGATTTCAAGGCATTCTTAAGCAAACTCTATCAGAGATGAAGCTTAAAATTGATAAGTTTACATTCCTAATGAGCCAGAGTTCAGAAGAAGAAGGAAATTCAAGCTCTTTATGTGTAATCATAGAATGAAAATATGCTAAAGAACACCTGTAATCTATGATCAGAAGAGAACCATTTTCCTTAATGATGACATCTGCATATAGTGAAGAAAGGTGGATGAAAAGGAACTGAGCACAACACAGTACCAATCTTCCTCTAATGTATTCTTTTATGCTTATTTATTACTTCAAGTTACATCTCCATCACAGTCCCCTCTCTCCTCCCCTCCCAGTCCCCCCTCTCACCCTCTCCCTCATCCTGCTCCTCCTGAGTGGGTTGCCCCTACATATCAGCCACCCTCAGCTCAACAGTCATATGAGGGCTAAGAGCCTCCTTTTACACTGGGGCCCTATATGGCAACTCCAATAGGGCAAAGTGTACCAGTAACAGGAAACAAACTCTCTGTTCCTCTTCCCTTTAGTGTGTTGGTTGTAGGATAGTTATCCTGTACTATGCATGGCTAAAATCCAATTACAAGTGAACAGATGTTGTGTGCATCTTTCGGAGTCTGGGTTAGTTCACTCAGGATGAGCTTTTCTAGTTCCATTCATTTGGCTGCAAATTGCATGATTTCGTTGTTTCTGATGGTTGAGTAGTATTCCATTGTGTAGATGTACCACAATTTTTTTAATCGATTCTTAGGTTGAGGGACATCTGAGTTGTTTCCAGTTTCTAGTTACTATAAATAAAGCTGCTATGAACATAGATGAGGAGATGTCCTTGTGGTTTGGTGAGGAATCATTTGAGTGTATGCTCAGAAGTGGAATGGCTGGGTCTTGAGGTAGAGCTATTCCAAGTTTTCTAAGATATTGCCACACTGATTTCCATAGTGGTTGTATAACTTGCACTCCCACCAGCAATGGAGGAGTGTTCCCCTTTCTCCACAGCCACACCAGCTTGTGCTGTCATTTGAGTTTTTGGTCTTAGCCATTCTGACAGGTGTGAGATGGAATCTCTAACCCCTTCTAAAAGGGAGAGAAATCCGTATTTACATGTCATTTGAGTTTTTGGTCTTAGTCATTCTGACAGGTGTGAGATGGAATCTCTAACCCCTTCTAAAAGGGAGAGAAATCCGTATTTACATGCATCCATGGAAACCTTTTCAAAAGCATGTTTGCTTGTTTGTTTTGCTTCTGTGATCTGCATTATGGATTTTTGGAGCGTATTCACTAATAAGTGTGTTTACAAGAATGTGTTTTGTAACACATATATGATACAGTAGGATAAAAATAATTCTGCTTGTAGAGTTGAGGAGCTAAAGTCAATAAACTTCTAAGTAAGTAACAGTATGGGGTTTTCTCTTAATGCAGATTCTAGTGATTCTCTATCGCTTCTGTTTTCTTGTTAGAATATTCATTGTTCAGGATTGATTTAGCCATTCTGGGTTTTTTGTTATTCCATATGAACTTGAGAATTGCTTTTTCTAGATCTCTAAAGAATTGTGTTGGTATTTTGATAGGAATTGCATTGAATCTGTAAATTGCTTTTGGTTGGATGGCCAGAATATTCAGTCTTTTCTTATCCACCTACTTTTATCCTGCATTTACTGTGATGGAAAGAAATATCTAGTGGTTGTCTTTGATTTTCTTTCATATGTACCTTGATTCAAAAGTTTTAGTTATTTATTTTGGCTTTTTTGAGATAAGCTCTTATATATCCCAGGATGGCGTTGAACTTGCTATGAAGCTGAGAATAACCTGGAATTCCTACATCTCTTCACTCTACTTCCAGAGTTCTAAGACTACATCTTTGAGATACACTGCCTGGCTATTTAAATAATTAAATATTGAATATTAAATATTAAATATACTCAATATTAAATATTGAGCTCAGTATCTACTTCAAATTTTTGCATGGACCTCCATAGAAGCAGACAGAAACAAATCTCATCTATTCATACTGATACCTGAGATTTGACTTTTTACTTATTTAATTAATTTCTTTTTAATGATGCTGAGGATTGAATATAAGGCCTCATACATGGTAGGCCAGTACTCAAGTAAGTATCTCTAACCTCTATCATCCACTCTTCTGTCTCTGTCTCTCTTTGTCTTTGTCTTTCTCTGTGTCTCTCTCTCTGTCTCTTGAAGTAGGCTTCACTACATAGCTCTGCCTGTTTTGGAGCTTGTAGTCCCAGATGGTCTCATTCTTGCAACAATCCATCTTCCTTTTGTGTTTTCATTGCTGAAATTGGAGAGGCTGTGCCAAAATGATTTTGCTCTTTGAGATTTGCCTTTTATTTCCTGTTCTTCTTCATCCATATTCTAACCTGCACCAAACATATACATCTTTTACCATTTTTAGCCACTATGATCTTTACCACTACCACAATACTAACATTAGTCCTCATTAGATTTAGAAAGGATCAAAACCACTCTTCATTTTCTAACATAGTTCTATTTTTTTCTAATCTATTTCCTAAATAAATCATCTTTAGAAAACTCAAACCTAATGAGTTTTCTGATTAAATATTTAATGCATCTATATTTTCTTCAAAGTCACTTTTAGTCTCTCAGATTCTGTATGAGAAGAATCTCACCTCCCTCCTTCTTCAACTGCAAGAAATATGAAGTTTTAAATTTAAGTTGTGTTGGAAAATTGTGTTATTTCTTACAACTAGACAATAACAAAGAAGTGAATAGGGAAAAGCTGAGGTTCCTCTCAGTATCACGCACAGGCATAAAAAGAACTCAGTCCATCTAGAAACTATGAGGACTAACATCAGGCCAGGCAATGCTGTATTACACTGTTCTTCTCAGTAGGGTTGGTAGGACACAGCAATCACATCTATGGTTTGTTAGGCTCTATGCTGTTTCACCATTTTATGTTGATGATTATACTAGTTTCTTGTTTCAAGGCTCTTTCTGCTAGAATGACATATCTCTTCCTCAGCCCAAACAATTTGTCTTTTAATCCTTTGATTGTGTCACTAAGAAATCTTTGATACTTCTGAGTTTGTTTTGGAGTCTGCATCTTTGTTTACATAATATTCTTCTATTATATGTGACTTCATATTATCAATATTAGAGTTCTATTATGTATTTTGGTCTGATTATTCCATGGCTCATGACCACTTTAGAGCAAAGGAATGTGTGCTATTCATTTTTTCTGTTTTTCAGACTTGAGAAATGGGTCTGAAATGTCAGATGATCAGTGGATGAAATGAATGGAATGAGGTTGTGATGGAGATTTCTTAGAAACTGTCAACAATAGAGAAGTAAATGAGATTATTTTCTGGGGTATATGAGGATCTTCTTCTATAACTGACCCCTGAAAATGTAAAGAGTACTCACTGCCTCTGAAATGGAAAATGAGACCCTGTTTGGTTGATATTCTCTGGATTCTTTGCATTGCCATCTCTTCATAAGTGAGACTGCACTGGACCACCTGGGAGTTACAAAGAAAGAATGGGAGTGTGACTCTGTGCTACAGAGATCATTTGTCCCCATACATCACCTTTGGGAAATAATCTACTTCTGAGAAGAATCTTTTTATTACTTCATTGAAAAGAAGATGAGACTAAAACAATCCTCTTCTCGTAACCAATGAAGCCCATACTCTCTAAGAAAAATGCATATGCTTTTCTCCTAATGTTTCATGTGGGAGAAAAGAGAATCGTGTTAATTGTTGTTTCAATACACAAATTGAAAATAGTATATTATGGCTCCAGACAGCTCATGTGATGATTTCAGTTCCTCATACAAACATAAGTTGACATTGACTGTATGTCTCCAAAGATATTTCTACCAAAATTAGTAGTATCTATTTTGTACTTTCTTTTCATGACAATTTCCAGGAAAGGAGATGGAGTTTTTTTTGTTTGTTTGTTTTGTTTTGTTTTTTTTTTTAATGACATTATGGTTACACGGTTATGCCTTTGTGTCTGTAAGTTTTGAATTTGTGGTTCTGCTTCTGTGGATTCCACAAAACATGGATCAAAATGGTTTTAAAATTGTACTTGCACTGAATATGTGACACTATTTTCTGTCATTTCCCTCTAAACAGTACTACATACCAAGTACATGAATATCATGTATGCCATGAAAAGTTGTATTTTTGATACAACTTAGAATAGATTACAGGATGTATGTAGATTATAAGGAAATATTGTGTCATTTCATACAATGACTAAGATGTCCACAGAATTTGTTATCTGTGGGGTTCCTGTAACCTATCTCTTCAGATGTCAAGAAATTAATGAAAATATAAATATGCATTTGTGTATGTACATGTGTGTGCATATACATTTATCAAAGAGTTTTTACATTTTCTTGTACTATGCTACTAGTTGCTTACTTTTAATATTATAAGACAACAATTTTAAGAACTCTGTCCAATGAAGAACCTCAAGTTTATTGGACTAGTTATTCTAATGAAATGAAAAACAAAATAAGGTAATTAGGGTCCAACTGTAATAAACATTACATAGCCACTTCAAAAGAAATGAAATGAGGCAATGTAGAATTAACAGTGCCTAACTAGTGTTTCATGTTATATTAAACACATTCAAATTAAGTGCCTCAACTAGCATACAGATGCCACCAAAGCCAAGTAACAGAATGTAAGAGTTGTATTCATTAGAGTTGATTAAGTTATTAAAAGCTTATCTCTAAAGCCATTGTCTCGCCAGCTCAATCTTACAATAACATTTTCAGTGTACCATGTTTCCAAACTGGATCTGCATCTTTTCTCTGAATGGATCATGGATACAAGACTCATCAACAGGAAATTTCAGGGGGTACCCTAATCAGCACTCACTGGAAGTAAACAGCAATACACATTTGTATTTATTTGTATAAAAGAGGGTTGGTGTAAAACCATGCATTACACAGGATGCATGGGGCAATCTGTTCAATCTTCTAGCTTTTAAATGGAAATATTTTATCTGGACAGGAAAAGCATGGGTATAAGTTAGCTAGTGAAGACAAGTGTTTTGTAGAGGCCTTAATCTATGGAGAGATGAAGGCACTCTTAAATGTACACTCACATATTCCTTGTCCTTTTGAAGGAAAGTACCTATAAAATACCATCTTGGAGAAAAACTCAAGGTGAACACACATGTGCTTATATTTTATATGTATACACACATGTGTATGAATAATATTTATGTACATTTGAATGTTTACTTTACATAATGGAAATCTTTTTCTCCTCCAAAAATCAGACCTATCTTAGAAATAAAATACTCTGAATAATAAACCATGTACATGTGAATGTGCACGTGTGTGATGTGGCACATGTGTGTATGGGGTTCAGGTCTCCTCTCTCACTCTCCATCCTACACTTTTGAAATAGAGTCTCTCTCTGAGTTTGAAGCTAATGTTCTTCTTGTTTTCGTTTCCTTCTACGCTGGCAGCGAACAATACTACTGAACCCCCTGTCCCTGTTGGCTCTCAGAGGTAGGATTATGGGCTTGAGGAGGACCATGTGAGATTGTTACCAGCTTACCAGGATCCGAGCTCAAGTCCGCGTACTTAGCTTTTACCTCTGAGCTATGTCTTCACCCCCAACGGAATTTTTAATGAAAAAATTTCAGGTTTCCATGAGACAATAAACCATTCTTGGAAGACTTCTGGTTACTTATTGATTTTTAATTTGGAGTTTACTTAAATTTTCAGCAAACTAAAAAATTAGGCAAATTGATCTCTGGATTTGTATTTAGCTCACCAATAATTTCTAGGATAATATTTGGGGGAAATATGGCAAACAACTTATCCTGATATAAAATCAATATATAATCCTTTGTGGACCATGTGCAACATCCAAGGCTGTGGTTCTCAACCTTCCTAATGCTTTGACCATTTAATACAGTTCCTCATGTTGTGATGAGCCCCAAGCATAAAATTATTTCATTGTTACTTCATAACCTTAACTTTGCTACTGTTACGAATCATAATGTAAAAATCTACTATGCAGGATATCTGATGTGCAATCTTCAAAGGGGCTGCAACCCACAGGTTGAGAATCACTCATCTAAGGGTTTTTATGGCATATGCTTAGTGGGTTTTCCAGACACCATAGGTCAGGCCAGATGCATGGTTTATTCTACACCTTGGAAAGGAGAAAGTTACTATGTAGAAGTGCAGTCACCTTTGCTCTGATGGAACCCTACAGCTCAGCACTTGGAGTAGCTCACGTCAAGTGGACCTTTACCCACAAACCGTTTTGTCTTCAGTTCTAACACAGATCCCAACAGTGAAGATAGGAAATGCTATTTGGTTTACCTGAGTTTTATTCTAATTACTTTCTGGCTTTGGTATGACGATTAAAATAAAATTGTATCAATTATGAAACTTACACTACAAAATATTAAATGACAAAGTAGCACTTAAATACAATGAGAAACCACTGTGTACTTATGAAATTCTAGGTTAGTTTCTGAGCTTTGTATATGATAGTGATCACATTAACTTAAAAATGGTGTGATGTGTATGAAGATATGTAGGCATAATAAAGCTTGGATTTTTCATCATGAACATTTGTAATACAAACAACCTTTTCAACAAACAAGTGCACAGGGGATATTTTGAAGCTCATAACACTTGTCAAGAGGAAATTAATTTCCACTCCAACTAAGCTAATGTGAATGTCAAAAATGCCCTTTGGAAATTTAATCACAAAATAAAAGATCATGTCCAAGTAGTAAATTTGCATATATAAAAACAATCTATAACATGGCCTACCTGTTGTTTTAACACAGCCTAGTGTAGTAAATAGCTTATGTGTGTGAACTTGAATACATCATTTTTCATTTAATTCCAGTGTCCTCCTGTGACTGAGTTGTGGTTGTAGTGAGGTGGTTGTCTTAGGTGTTCTGAAAATATTGAAGCAAGTCTATATTAGCCTGAATGTTGTTAGAAATACTTACACTATATACATATGTATCACGCAATGCAAATATATAAAATTAATTACATGTCAAATTTTCTAATGGTTTACAGGTTAAATATATGTCTGTTATACATGTATGTTCATGTGAAAACTATTATTAAGACTCATAATACTTTTTTTCATTTTATGGTATAGTCCTAAACAAAAGGAACAAAATATTACACTATCATTTTGTTCAGTAGTAAACACAAGTGAGAGATTTAATTCAGTGGCTTAGAAATGATGGGTGGAAAAAAAAACTGAAAAGCAATGATAGGTTCTTTAGATCAAACAAGGTAAATTATAATCCATGACTGGAGCCTCAAATGTTTATATGAACACAATAGCCATTTGTACTTGAAATCAATCTGGTGACTTCCAATAAGTATGCATTTTTTAAAGTTCTAGAAATCCATGGCAAAGAGTGGGCTTTCTCATGGATATATTTGTCTTTGGCCACAGAGAAACCCAGTAACTAGGAAAATCCACATTTTAGGATACTCTCAGTCAAGGTTTGTCATATTGTGAAGCAGACACTATCTCATATCTAAGCAGAGGAATAGTCACATTGCATTTATCAAAACACTTTGTGGAACATCATCATAACTTCTTTTGTGACAAGCAAAATTGGAATACTGTATATTAGCAAAGGGACCCAGGAATGATTTGTAGACCTGGATTTAAAAAATTAAAAAAGAAACTGAAAATCAAAATTTAAGCCCGAAATGTTGTAAAGTATTTTAGAGAACTAAACTAGACAAAGGATACATATAATTAAAATTTAAATTATAAGTTTCTTGGGATTGAATATTCTCAATCCTCATTTGATAGAGTGATAGATAAGTTTGTGTTGTCAGTTAGGGGGTTAATTAAAGCTGTGAGTACAAGTGACCTTAGTTATCACTTCATGTTTAGTCACTTTGCCTCCCTATTTTTAAGTTACTAAGTTAAGTAATTGTCAGTGAATGAACATATAACTCAGTGATCACCTAATCTAATGCAGTGGTTTCTCAGCCTGTGGGTCGTGGCCTCCTTGGAGTCAGATGATCCTTTCCTAGGGATCTCATATCAGATATCCTGCATATCAGATATTTACATTACAATTTATAACAGTAGCAAAATTACAGTTATGAAGTAGAAATGAAAATAATGATTGAGGGTCATCACAATCATTGTATTAAAGGGCCATATCATTAGGAAAGTTGAAAACTATTGATCTAAAGTCTAGCTTATTATTTCTTAGCAAAATCATGTGCGTGGTTTATTCATGTTACTATTGTAGAACTGTTAACCTGTTTTAATGTCCTGATAATGTCTTTTTCCCTCTGTGATTCATTGGATGCCAAAGACTGTGTTTATTATTGCATTTTATTCTCAAGCCAAATATGACATAAATATGACATAAAAGCATTTGCAAGTTATGAAGAAATGAGAAGAGAATTAGTAAATAAAACAATGATAAATGCATAGAACTACACAGCAGGTGACAGAGTGTCTCTAGGCAACTGTAAGCTCAAGACTTGTTTTATTCATTCATCCAACACTATTAATAGAATTCTTAGGATAAATAAGCAAATCAAGATAAAGGAAGGAAGACCAGATCATGCATAGAGCTTGGAATGAAGCTAAGTAGGTAGGAAAGAATTTGATTTTTTTTTTTTCAGAACAGGATTTCTTTGTGTAGCCCTGGGTGTGCTGTAACTCACTCTGTTGAACAGGCTGGCCTTAAACTCTTAGAGTTCCACAAGCCTCTGCCTCCTGAGTGCTGGGAGTAAAGGCATGAGCTACCACTGCCCAGTGAATTTGGAATTTTTTTGAGCTCAGAAACATGTGGTTTTGCTGACTATGTCTGCTTAACCTTTGTGGTTAACAGTTTCTGCATTTGTTATCCAACAGGATTGCCTTAATGATCATTAAATTGAGTGTATGTCTAGCACTTTACAGTTAGTATTATTAGTATTATTTTGTTAAGCCTCTTCACAGACCTTCATTGCACATTTTTTTAAGGAAAAGAATCACAGAATATAGCAACATGGAAAGTACAGCTGAAGGAACACAGAAGTCAAGTTGGACTATTGATCAGGTGTGTGTGTGTGTGTGGGGAGTAGTGTGACTATTCAACGGGAGTGGTTTTTATCTATCTATCTATCTATCTATCTATCTGTCTGTCTGTCTGTCTGTCTGTCTGTCTGTCTGTCCATCTGTCCACCCGGCCTTCCACGCACACACCCACCAACCCACCCACCCACCCACCCATCCATCCAACCATCCATCCATCCATCCATCCATCCATCCATCCATCCATCCATCCTTCCATCCATCCATCCATCCATCCATCCATCCATCCATCCATCCATCCATCCATCTATCTATCTATCTATCTATCTATCTATCTATCTATATAAACTATCTATCTATCATCTATCTGTCTATCATCTGTCTGTCTATATATCTGTCTATCTATCTATCTATCTATCTATCTATCTATCTCTCTATCTGTATCATGACACCAACTCAGTTTTTAAGAATGAAATGTACAGGTGCACTGCAGGATACATGGAGGCATAATGTCATCAGCCATTCTACTGTCAGAGCAGCATGCACCAAGAATAGAGCTCCCAACAGTGGGAATCTAAAGGAAATTGAAGGAGGTTTCAGTTTTTTTCCCTTGAACAATATTTTATTAGGAATACTATATTGTAGAGAGCTGCGATGTGCCGCGCCTTAAAGATGGCACCGGTTTCCGCCTTCCACCAGCCCGACGGTGAGCGCTCTCAGTGGTAAACAAGTCCATATTTGGCAAAGACTGCTGATCTGGCTTGCTTCCGCATACGTGGGCCTCTAAGATAGCACCACGTGGCTTTACTTGATTGGCTGTTCATATAGCATTTAGCCTGTGGGTAGGGTCTGCCCGGGCATTCAGAAGACTGTTTTCAAGGGACCTGAATAAACTGCTGGAGAAGAGCTTTTTCGAGTTGCGTCATCCTTGCTGGTCGAGGGGGATGCGACACTATATTTCTTTTTTTAATATTTATTTATTATTTCAGGTTACATCTCCATCACAGTGACCTCTTTCCACCCCTCCCAGTCCCACATTCCCACCCTCTACCCCCTATCCCTTCCATCCAACTCCTCTGGAGTGGAGTGTCCCAACATAACAGTCCTCTGCCCCAGTTCAGCAGTCATATGAGGGCCAAAAGCCTCCTCATACACTGGGGGCCTACAAGGCAGCCCCACTAGGGTCACAAGGAAGTTTCCTCATCTATGTTCATAGCACCCTTATTTGTAATAGCTAGAAAATGGAAACAACCCAGATGGCCCTCAACCGAAGAATTGATTAAAAAATTGTGGTACATCTACACAATGGAATACTACTCAGCTATCAGAAACAATGAAATCAGGCAATTCACAGCCAAATGGATGGAACTAGAAAAGCTCATCCTGAGTGATGAGCTAACCCAGGCTCAGAAGGATGCACATGGCATCTATTCACTTATAGTTGGATTTTAGGCATATAGTACAGGATAGCTATACTACAACCAATGCACCAAAGGGAACATGAACATTGTAAAAAAAATATAGCTAATTAAACTCTTTAACCAGTATTTATATTATCATTAATTGATTCAGCAGCTAATCCTTAACCATCCATTATAAATGAGTACATAGAGACACCATGTGGATTTTAACAAGCCTTGGCCTGAATTGTGCAATCTTGGCCCACCCAAGCTAGCTTTTAATTCTGTTGCCCAAATATAACCCCATATATACATACGTCCCCTTGGACTGCCATTTTCCATGCCATGCTGATGTTCCTGGCCATGTGGAATGAGGTTCCTTTTTCTAACCCATGGTGTGTGCCTCCTTCCTGCTGCTCCTGGCTGGAATGCCTTCTTCCTGCTGCTGGCTGGAATGCTTGAATCCTCTGTCTAAAGCACAGGCTTCCTGTTCTAATCCCAGGAGGTCCCACCTTTCTCTGTCTTTGCCCAATCTCAGGCCTCGGCATTTTATTTAACCAATCAGAGTCAATGTAAGTAACAGACAGCACGCAGAACCAATTAATTAACATTTAGAATGCTTAACACTACCCCAACAGAACATAGACTTGTTCCCAGTAGTTTCAGCTTTGTTGTACAATTAATTTGTGTGATAAGTTGGAGATTGGAGCTGGAAACAAAAGTCAAATGTGAAGGACCTTTGAATCCCATGCCTAAGTGTACAGACTTTGTAATACATGCAGTGGTGAAATAACAGAATTTGGCCAGGGGAGGAGAATGACAACTATTTGTTTAGGAATCATTGCTTTTTTGTGTAAGATATAGCTGAAAGAGGCAAACCATACACTGTGGATCTTTTAAGACTAATGGGTTACATTATTCCAGCAAGTGTGTGCAGCATACAAGCTGGCACAGTGGCAGAGACTGCAAAAGGTCTTGTGATGAGTGATATTTGGGAGGAAGAATTGATCAATGGAAGTTAGTAGTTGACAAGATTTGAAAATCATGAAAGAATTATATCAGAACAGAGATTTTACAATAGTTTTATTGACTAAAATGGCCAACACAGAAGCATAAATGTGTTTATGAAGGGAAGATGATGCATTGGTTCAGACATATTAGATTTCAAGTATTGTTGGGACATCACAAGAGGATAGTCCATGATGTTTCAAATAACATCCATAAGCATTAGAGCCTAGTCTCAGAACTCTCATGTAATGCTGCTTTTGGTAGTTAGTCTTGGTTGTCAACTTAACTGGATTGACAGATACTCAGGGGATCAATGAATCTGGCTGCCTGAGCCTATGATGACATTTTCAGATAAGATTAAATGAATTGAGTAGGGATAGCCCAAATACAAGCAGCATTGCCCAAAATCTGGAGGCCCAATGGAATTAGAGGAAGATGGTTTGAAGCAAGGATTATTTATCTTTTTCTAGCTCTATAAGATAAGCAGCTCTGGTCTACCAGGCTTCTCCTTCATGGTGCTTTGGCTCATAACAGACCTAGAAACAATGAAGTCAGACAACCATGCACTATAAACTCTGAAGCCAAGAGGCAAAGAACTCTGTCCTCCCTTAAGTCATAGTGACAGAGCTATTGGTGAGCATAATGTCATTTGCTCCTTATTTCCTGCTATGCCTCATCCTAGTCGGAGCACATTACCTTTGCTGTATTCTTAGAATCTTGGTAACAGTACTAACTGTCCTTGAAATTTTCCACATACTGTTTTCAGCATTTGAAGTATTCCTTCTCAAACACTTGTACAAATGACTTTTTACTAGACCTCCATTTACTGCAAATTAAAACATTATTCTGAGAATCACCTTCAAAGACTATCTAATGTTGCTCATTACCACAGCTAGCTTTATCATCCCATGTCTTATTTTCTGAAAATCTTGGAACTACGTAAAATATCCCTGTTTATTTTTGAATTTATTTTTTTTTAATTTTCCTGAAAATCTCTGTGAAAACAGGGACTTTGCCTTGCACACTATAGTGAGTCCGACATCTCAATAGTAATTGCTGTGTACTAACTACCATGATAGCTTGTTGAATGAATGACTGTATATAGAATTATAGGGATAGAATGAACTGACACTTAGGTGGAGAAGGGGTTGGTTTATGGAGGAACAAGTAAATATGTGGTTCCTCAGAGTTTCAATTAACAAATGCCTTCCATGATACTAGAAGCTATGTGAATATTTACACAGTCAATATTTCTATAAACTATTCCATAAGGTTAAACAGAAATGATCGAAAGCACTGGCTTTTTTTGCTTCTTGACTTTCCCTCCCTCCACCTGTCTCATTTCAGATGATATTGAAAGGAATGAGTTTGAGATCTGGCTGATTGAGCCTCTGAGTCAGGATCTACTTACTTTGCATTTAATAGGATTTATGCTTCAGTTTTCAAAATACAAAGTTATACATGCCAAATTATATATAGAATAAAATAAATATTTATGTGAAATGTAGTTTTATTCATAATAGCCAGGAACTGGAAACAACCTAGATGTCAACTAAAGAATAGGTAAAGAAAAAAAAAAAGAAAAAGAAAATGTGGTACAATTACACAATGGAGTATTACCCAGCTATTAAAAAATGACATCATGAAATTTTCAGGAAAATAGATGTAACTAGAAAAATCATTCTGAGTAAAGTAACCCAGAGCTTGAAACACAAATATTGAATGTACTCATGTATAAGTTGGTATTAGTTTTAAGGAAAGGATAAGCATTCTACTACAATCTACAGACACAGAGATGTTAGATAAAGAGGAGGGATCTAAGGCAGACAGATGGATCTCCCTGGGAAGGGGAAGTCGAGCAGATTTTGCAGGTGGGCTAGGAAGGGTGGTGACAGGAGTAGGAAGGAATTAGGTTGAAAAGAAAGTATGGAGGAAGAGAGAAAAAGGAGAGACACCTGGAATTGAGGACCATATTGGTGTCAATGTGGAAACCTAGGGCAATAGAGGCATCTTGGAGTCTATGAGAGTGATCCTAGTAATGGAGGATATGGAGTATGAAGTGGCTATCTTTTGTAGCCAGGCAAAGCTTCAAGTGGTAGGACTGGGTTGCCTTTAGTTGAGTTGTTGGCTGAGGGGTTTCTATGGAAATCCCTAAACAACCCAGGGGCATACTATGACAGAGAGTTGCTCTAGGAACCCTGACATAGGTGGGAGTTTGGGTGAGGATCATGGCCAAGAATAACACACACACCACATTGAACTTAGAGGTGTTGAGCTGGTACATGTATGGAGACTTCACCCTTATCTTCTAGCCTCTTTGGTGTGAGAAGGTATTCTGCAGGTTACGGAGGAGAAACCTGGACACCAACCCAACCACAAAATGCTCAACCTACAATCTGTTTTGCCTTCAAGATATGCTAGAGCTTTGGGAAAGGGCCAAAAATTGCCTAGTTTAATTTCAGACCCACTCTGTGACAGGGAGACCATGCCCTAAACTGCCTAGATGGCCTGAAACTAGAGACTTCATGGCCCAGAGACCTAGCGTAGAACCAAATATGACTGGAAAAAAGTCAATGAAATAATTCATAATGATATTCTGCTATATTAATAGATTGGTGTCTTGTCCAGTTGTCCTCAGAGAGGCTTTTTCAGGCAGCAGTTGGGATCAGGTACAGAGATCCACAGCCAGACATTAAGCAGATAGAGACTGTCTAAATTGGAAGTCGCCATTGGGTCTCTCCTCTTGGAGATGGGGCACCAGCAGAAGAGGGAGGGTAAAGATTATAGAAGCCAAAGGGGATGGAGGACTCCAAAAGAATACAGCCCACTGAATCAACTACAAGGAGCATATGGGGTTGATGGGATGATGTTATACATTCTAAATGTTAACTAAATGGTTCTGCTTGCTGTCTGTTACTTTGTTTTCTAATCATTGTCTCTGATTGGTTGAGTAAATACTGAGACCCGAGATTGGGAAAAGTCATAAGTAGGTGGGACTAAGGTGCTCAGACTTCTGAGACAGAGAGCATCTTAGGAAGAAGAAGCCTCTAGTAGATGAAGTAAAAGAAGGCCTCCAGAGAAGGAAGAAGAAACCAAGAGCAGGAAGGAGATACACAATGGGGTAGATGAAAAAAAAAATTCATTCCCCACGGCCAGGAACATCGACAGAGCACGGAGAATAACAACCCAGGGGCATATGCATATATGGGGTCATATTTGGGGAATAGAATTAAGGGGTAGCTTAGATGGGCTATGATTGCACAATCCAGGCCAAGGCTTGTTAAAATCCATGTGGTGTCTGTGTGGTTCATTTATGATGGCGGGTTAAGGATTAACATTGCCGTGTCAATTAACAATAATATAAATACAAGTAAATAATTTAATTAGCCTTTTTCTACATGGGGTCATAGAGAATGAAATGACAAGCATGGGGCCTTCATGAGTCTGTTCCAGGTCCTCTGCATGTATGTTATGGCTATTAGCTTTGTGATTTTGTGGGACTATTAACAATGACAGCAGGTCTGTCTCTGACTCGTTTGCCTGCTCTTGGGACCCTTTCCTTTTATTTGTTTTCCTTAATCAGCCTCAAAATGAAGGCTTTTGCCTTGTCTTCTTTTGTCATGTTTTGTCCTGTTTGGGTGTCATCTATTAGAGGTCTGCTCTTTTGTGAAGGAAAAAGGAGCGGGAGTGGGTATGGTAGAGAGGGGAGGTACTGTTGGGGAGCTGGGAAGAGTGGAGGGAGGAAAAACTGTGGTTGGGATATATTGTATAGGAGAAAAATAATTTTAATTAAAAGTGATAAATGAAATGATGAAAATTTCAAAATTTATAAAACTACTCTGTAACTAAACATCAGAAGACCTGGAAGACACTGTGGTTTTGCTCTTCATGCCTGATATATCTGTTCACTAGTTCAGGTTCTTTGGGAATTGAATGTATACACTATAATCTCAGCATGATGCAGCACAGTTTTTTATATTAACTTCTAGTCAAACAGAGAGGATAATTCTGTTCTTCTGTGAGCCTGGTTGATTTTTATAAAAATCACTGATTGCTTAAGAAATAATTTTAACAATATAATTTGTTAATGAAACAGTATACAAAATGTATGTATTATATGTACATCATGCATATATATTGTATGTAAAATATACATTATATATAGGGAATTGTTTTTTCAGGTTTTAGAGAATTCTCTCTTTTTTTTCATATACAAGTTGTTACTGAGATTCTCACTGTTTTTCATACTGAGTTGAGTTTGTGCTCTACAAAAGGCTAAATAATGGGAAGTTCTGTTTTATGTAATTGTCAACTGAAAGTGGTTGGCCTGCTTGTCATTTCATATGACTCAGTATATGTAGTGTTCCTAAAAATATGCAGAATCTCTATTATATTAGAGCCACTGTCCTTTCTGTAAATTCTCTAATATACCCCTCTACATGCTCCTTCAAATTTGTGTCCTCTTTTTTTAGTATTTGTTATTGCATGCATATATACACATACACATGCATATATATGCATATATATGTGTATGTGTATATATACTCCTAAATATAATCTGTTCAGTCAATATAATTTTACTTGTATGAATGTTTGACGCTGGACAACCAATAAGTGTGCTCTTCTCTAAAGAAGACCATGTCTTCTACTTTCAGCTTCTCTCAGTTATCTACAGTCCTGTATATGAAGTTGTGGCTTTTTGGGCTTTGCCCCATTCAGTTTGGGATGTTCATTTGTGTCATTCTTTTACAGTTCATGTTTGTATAGTCATGTAGGTGAGACTTGTTGGGTGTACCTTCTGATGTTACTAGGAAATACAATCTCTCAGATCTAGTGGCTCATACAATCTTTCTGCCACCTCTTCTGCAATGTTCTCTGAAACTTAGGTGTGGAAGCCACTTTTTAGATGCACTCCATGGCAGTAAAAAACAACTTTCTACTTATTCAATACTGCTGTGTCAATCTGGACTCGTTGTGATTCCATATGATTTTTTTTTCTATTTTGGGGAATAATATCATGCATGAGGATTTTGTCTGGGATTGTATTGACTTTCTGAACTGTTTTTTTTTTTTTTTTTTTTTAAGAATAGTAATTTTCACAACATTATTTCTACCAACCTATGAGCCTAGAGTTTTTTGGTTTGTTTTGTTTTTCTGTATCTTCTTCAGTCTCTTTCTTTGTAATTTTATAGTTTTCATTATAGAGGTCTTTCACAACCTCTACAGTGTTAGAAGCTACAATGTTAGTTAGTTTATTCCTAGAGTTTTTCCCAAGTCCATTGGGGTGTTCTCATGCTGTCTTTCTCAGCATGTTTATTATTAGATTTAGAAAGAATGTTGATTTTTATAGTTTGATTTTTTTTATCCTTTTGGTTTGCTGAACATGTTGATCATTTCTAACCATTTGCTGGTAGAAATTTTAAGATCTCTTAGGTATAATATATCATCTGCAAATCAGTAGATTTTGTCTTATTTGTATTTCTTTAATTCCTTCTCCTTTTCTAACTGCCATAGTTAGGGATTTGAGCACTTTATTAAAAAGGAATAGTAGATACATGATGTCACTCTAAAGACTTAATTTTAACATGATTACCCCCCTAATGTCTTCATTTCCAAATCTGGTTACTTACTGAGATGGTGCAAATGATGAGGAGCGTTTCCCTGCCAGTAAGTCCCCGGCTGATGGACTGGCTCATTAAATTCAAGGTCTGGACCAGGACATGTTAACAAAACAGTCGTGGGCCAATCAGTCATGCTGTCTTCTTCAAATTGACCAACCCTAAAGCAGGCAAAGACGACCCTTCAGCGACTTAAAAAAAACCAAAACAACAACAATGACAAAACCCACCCCACAAGGAGAGCTGGGCCTTGGCTTCCTAACTCCCCGCTTTGCTTTGCAGAGGGTTTTTATCTGTGTGCACTTGGGAGGTGGCTGTGTGCATGCCTATATCTGTGTGTGCGTCTGTATGCATCTGTGTGTCTTCACTTCCAATAAAAGTCGTTCTCCAACTGATAAAAAAAAAAAAAAAAAAAAAAGATTATATTGGGCTACATAGGCATTGATCTTGGTATATTGATACATAATTAAGAGTATATTTAACCACAATTGAATAGATCTTTGTATATTGATACAAATTTAAAGGTAACGCTTCCTAATGGTATCATACCTAGAGATACTTAAAAATAAAATGTGAAGCTCTGACCTCTTGATACCAACTGTCTAAAACAGTCTAGGATAGTTAAAACAAACTCCTAGTCATGCAAACATGTCACTTTGTTAGCTACTATGACAGTCTATCACAGATATTCTCTAAACTACCCAGTAATCAAGTTGCTAAGAGACAAGCAACATTTGCTTATCTAAATACAAGAGATGGATAGGGCATCTTCAAAAACCCCAAGAGATCTGCAGAATATGGCATTCAAAGATGTTATTTTAAATCAAGATTTTTTTTTGTGTTATCGAGACATATCAGCGCCTGACAGCACCCCCTATTCTACTCCAAGTAGAAGATAAGCATCGAAGAACCTCCACTGTAAGATGGTTGAATTAGTGGCAAGCCTTTCTCTTGGCATGAAAAAACCCCTTGCACCAACTGCAGACAGACTGCTGTCCAAAAAGGACAAAACTTGGTAGCAGGGAAGTCGACAGCCTAACTCTGCCAAGACAGGGTAGGTAAGTCCTTCATAATCCCTGCTCTACAACAAATGTCTGTCAGAGAAACAGGACCCAAAGGCTGAAGATTGATGCTGGAATGTATGGAGAGAAAATGGGAACTGTCCAGGCAGTCATTGGTATGTTCTTTCTTAGTTTTGGAAGCTGCAGGCCCTGCACTTCCTATATAAGCAAATATATTTATCCCTCTCAGGTCTCTGAGGTGGTTGAAGAATAGACAGCTAGAGTCTCATAGTTAAATTTTGAATTGTTTAGGAATCAAGAGGGTGTTATAGATCTAAGAGGATACTCTTAAAAGTGTGTTGCAAGATAGTATGAATGTTGAGCCACATATAGACCTTTAAACTCATGGAGTTGGTTAGATAGTAGAATGTTAAAGTCAGGGGCCAAATATGTATAAACTGGACATTGGGAAGGTATACTGGGCCATTTAACTCTCATAAATGTGGCATATTTATATCTATTGTTTTGTATAATACTTACTGTTATAAGAGAAGGAACCATCTGTTGGACTGAAAGGGGAAACTTCTGGAGGGAAGAGGGTGGAAGGGCAGGATAGGAAGGGGCAATAGGGAGGGGTTTGTTACTGAGATGTAACTTGAAGAAAAAAAAAGTATTTAAAAAAATAAGTGGATATTAGTTGTAAAGGAAAGGATAATCACAGGACAATCTACTGGCCTAGAAATGCTAAGTACAAGAAGTTAAGGGGAATGCATGATTCTCTCTGGGAAGGGTAAATAGAATAAATATCACTAGTGGGATGGAGGCAGGTGGTGTGGGAACAGGAGGGATGAGGGTTGCTGGAGGATGGAGGAGAGAGTACTGGGAGAGAGCTCTGGAACTGGGGAGGTGAGGTAGAAACCTAGTGCAATGGAAACTCCCAGGAATCTATGAGAGTGATTACAGCTGAGATTCAGGGTAATGGGGAAAATGGAGTCTGAACCAGCCAAAAGAAAAAAGGAAAAAAGAGATCTAAATATAGGAGATGTATTATGCTATATTATGAAGGTGGCTAACAGCATCATGTTATATATTTAGGAATTGCTGACATTAGATTTTGATGTTCCACCATGAAAAATTAAGGTCATTAAGCTATTAATTAACTAAGATAAGTCACTTTATAATATAAATATTCTATTGTATCCTGTAAACATAGTTAATAAAATACATTTTGAAAACAAATCAAAGCATATTGATTATTACAAAAAATACAAAGCATGTATTATAAGTCTAATTTTATTATATTCATAAAATATTGAGTTTTTCAAATTAAAGACATTTCTTTTTATTATAATGTTTATTTATTACATCAAGTTATATCTCCATATTAGTGCCCTCTTTCCACCCCTCCTGGTCCCCCCCTTCCACCCTCTCCTCCCTCTCCCACCCATCCTCCGATGTGTAGTGTCCCTACAAATCAGCCCCTCTCAGTTCAACAGTCATAGGAGGGCTAAGAGCTTCCTCTTGCACTGGGGGCCTACATGGAAGCACGTCCAGTGAGCAAATTGTCCCACTGATAGGTAACAAAGTCTATGTTCCTGATCTTTTTGGTGTGTTGATTGTAGGATAGTTATTCTGTACTATATGGCTAAAATCCAGTTATAAGTGAGTAGATGCCATGTGCATCTTTCTGAGTCTGGATTAGCTCACTCAGGATGAGCTTTTCTAGTTTCATCCATTTGGCTGAAAATTGCACGATTTCCTTGTTTCTGATAGCTGAGTAGTATTCCATTGTGTAAATGTACCACAATGTTTTTATCCATTCATTGATTGAGGGATGTCTGTGTTTATTCCAGTTTCTAGCAATTACAAATAAGGCTGCTATGAACAAAGATGAGGATATGTGCTTGTGGTTTGGTGAGGAATCGTTTGGGTGGATACCCAGAAGTGGTGTGGCTGGGTCTCGAGGTAGGGCTTTTCCAAGTTTTCTAGGATATTTCCAGACTGATTTCCATAGTGGTTATACAAGCTTGCACTCCCACCAGAAATGGATGTGTGTTCCCCTTTCTCCATAATCTCGCCAGCATGTGCTGTCATTTGAGCTTTTGATCTTAGCCATTCTCACAGGTGTGAAATGAAATCTCAGAGTGCATTTCTCTGATGATTAAGGATGTTGAGCATTTCTTCAAATGTCTCACTGCCATTAGAGATTCCTCTTTTGTAAATTCTTGGTTTAGTTCTGATTCCTGTTTTTGATTGGATTATTTGGTTTCTACGTGTTTAATTTCTTGAGTTCTTTATAAATTTTGGATATTAGCCCTCTGTCAGATGTAAGGGTGGTAAAAATCTTTTCCCAATCTGTAGGTTGCCGTTTTGGTTGAATGACAGTGTCTTTGCCTTAGAGAGGATTTTCAGTTTCATGAGGTCCCATTTATTGAATGTTGTTCTTAGAGCCTGAGCTGTTGGTGTTCTGTTCAGGAAGTTGTCACCTGTGCCAATGACTTTGAGACTTTACCCACTTTCTCTTCTATTAGATTTAGTGTATCCAGCTTTATGTTAAGGTCTTTGATCCACTTGGACTTAAGTTTTGTGCATGGTGATAAGTATGGGTTTAATTTCATTCTTTTACATGTCGAAATCCAGTTAGACCAGCACCATTTGTTGAAGATGCTGTCCTTTTTCCATTGTACAGTTTTGGTTCCTTTTTCAAAAATTAAGTGACCAAAAGTGTGTGGGTTCATTTCTGGGTCTTCAATTCGATTCCATTGTTCATTGATCTGTTTCTATACCATTACCATGCTGTTTTTATTACTATTGCTCTGTAATATAGCTTGAAATCTTGGATGGTGATACCTTCAGATATTTTTTTTTTTTTATTCTACAGGATTGATTTAGTTATTCTGGGTTTTTTGTTATTCCATATGAAGGTGAGAGTTGTTTTTTTCCAGATCTATAAAGAATTGTGTTGGTATTTTCATAGGAATTTCATTGAATCTGTATACAGCTTTCAGTAGGATGGCCATTTTCATTATGTTGATCCTACCATGAGCATGGGAGATCTTTCCATCTTTTGATGTCCTCTTCAATTTCTTTCTTCATGAACTTGAAGTTCTTGTCATACAGGTCTTTCACTTGCTTGGTTAGAGTTATGCCAGGTATTTTATATTGTCTGTGGCTATTGTGAAGGGTTTTTCACTAATTTCTTTCTCAGACCATTCATCTTTTGTATAAAGAAGGGCTTCTGATTTTTTTTGAAGTAATTTTGTATCCAGCCACCTTGCTGAATGTGTTTATCAGTTGTAGGAGTTCTCTGTTAGAATTTTTGGTGTCACTTAGGTATACTATTATATCGTCTGCAAAACCCAAATCAACAAATCAGAAATGAAAAGGGAGAAATAATAACAGACCTTGCGGAAATCCAGAGAATCTTTAGGTCCTCCTTTAAAATCTGTACTTCACCAAATTTGAAAACCTAGGCAAAATGGACAACTTTCTTGATAGATTCCAACTACCAAAGTTAAATCAAGATCAGGTTAACAGATTAAACAGTCCTATAACCCCTAAGGAAATAGAAACAGTCATTAAAAGTCTCCCATCCAAAAAAAAAGCCCAGGGCCAGATGGTTTCAGCACAGAATGTTACCAGACCTTCAAAGAAGAGTTAATACCAATACTCTTCAACTCTTCCACAAAATACAAACAGAAGGAACACTGCTAAACTCATTCTATGAGACCACAGTCACCCTGATTCCTAAACCACACAAAGGCCCAACAAAGAAAGAGAACTTCAGACCAATTTCCCTCATGAACATAGATGCAAAAATATTTAATAAAATTCTGGCAAACCGAATCCAAGAACACATCAAAAGTATCATACACCATGATCAAGTAGGCTTCATCCCAGGAATGCAGGGGTGGTTCAACGTACTAAAATCCATCAACATAATTCACCATATAAGCAAGCTGAAGAAAAAAAACACATGATCATCTTGCTAGATGCTGAAAAGCATTTGACAAAATCCAACACCCCTTCATGCTAAGAGTTCTGGAGAGAATGGGCATAAAAAGACCATACCTAGAAATAATAAAGGAAATAAACAGCAAGCCAGTAGCCAACATCAAATTAAATGGAGAGAAACTTAAAGCATTTCTTTTAAACTCAGGGACAAGACATGGATGTCCACTTACACCATATTTCTTCATCACAGTACTTGAAGTTCTTGCTAGAGCAATAAGACAGCTAAAGGAGATCAAGGGAATACAAACTGGAAATGAAGAAGTCAAATTATCCCTACTTGAGGACATTTCTTTTCATTGTTGTGACCTTTCTTTTTTTTCATGGCATCATCTAAAAATTTTCCATTTCTTTGTGTGTGAATTCCTTTTTATTATATACTTCTTGGACCAATCACAATGCATCTAAATGCTCACAGTTTGGTCATTTTGTTCTTAAAGAATTATCAACATATTTATTCATACAAAATATATACATGTATATATTTATTTATGTTCATGTGTATATTGAGAATATGCTCTTGAACTTAAAAAATAAGAGGAACAGAGAATAAAATGAGCTACATAATATATGAATATGTACAGTAGTCAGATATAAGTCATAACTCTGACATGTATAGTTAAATATATAGGATTTGTGGGGATACAAGTTGATGGGAACAAAAGCACTTTTGTTAATATATAATTATAAGCTGAATTATTATAAATAACATAGTTAGGAAGAAAATAATATTTGTTGTACTTTCTTTAAAGAAACATTAACAAAAATAAGATCCTTTTATAATAATGATATTTAAACATGATTTTGCTATCAGTTATCATATTGGATAAGCATTCTGCCTGTTTTCCCTAAGAATTATTTACTAAGATTGCGTCTACTTCAACATGGAGAGACGGTACAAAAATGAAATAAGAATTTCTGCCCTGTCTAGACTTTTCTCTCTAGACTGAAGGTCAAAGCTTTGGAAAATTTATATTGTCCTGATATGTTCATTGACAAGACAGGAACACACAGTGGAAGAATTAATTTGTTTTTCTTGTGTGAAACCTAAATCTTTTTTTTCCCTAAGTTCTTCTCAAGTGTTAAATTTGACGAGATCGGGCGCGTTCAGGGTGGTATGGCTGTAGACCCAAGTGTTAAATTTGAAGACAGCAAATTCTCAGCTATTCTTCAGAGCCTGGGAAAGCAATTTAGTGCTCAGTAAAAATTAGCGTGCAATCTATGTTATGACTTATTATTTTAACATTTATGAATGTAAAGAATTTTCACATTCATGCAAGGGAGTCAATGATACTGTTTCCTTGAGAAGATGGAACTGGAAAAAATTGGAGATTTTCATTCACTCAACTCAGTCAACCCAAGACAGGTGAAGATATTTCCTATTTTTCTTCTCTAACTAACAAATAACATACTGATATTTTTACAAAATGTTAAAGAATGTAGAAAAAACTAGCTTTGGGTTTAGAATAAACTTTTCAATGACACAATGGGCTATAAATTTATAATGATTTTTAAAAATGAGTTCATTAAAAAATCCCACCAAATCAATTTCTGTGCAAATAAAATATCAGTTGTGAGTAAAACCAGGTCTGTAAAACAATATCAGATTCCAGAAGATCTTCTTTCTTACAAGGTTAATTAAAGCTGTAGGGACAGACCTACCGGTGGTACCTGGTATATAGACTGAAATTCCATATTAATAAAGAGTTAAGGCATGGTAACTTGAGAAATCCACCATTCCTTTCTGTGTATCTTTTAAAACTGACTTGGGTCTTCAGACTGGTTTTAGAGTTACAGCCAGGGTGAACACACTTCATGTATCTCATACCCCCATACATGCATGGGGTCCCTCATCATCAACACTGTTACATTTGCTTAACATCTAAGCCTACAGTACCCACCACTGTTCTCCACCTCTAGTTTTAGGTGCTGTACATCTTGGGTGTTTCAACATGTTAGTGAGAAACACTGCTGCCGCTGCAGTGTCATAGAGCCTATGGTCACTGCCCTGAGCCTAACCAGTAAGGCATCTCTCTCTCCCCTTTCATGGTCACATCTGATATTCTTACAAACTTTTTTTTTCATTGCTTTCAAGAACATCGTACATTTCGTATCATACAGTGTGTAGCTTTTGAACCTAGGCTTTTCACTTCATGATGCCCGTTTGTTTCTTCTGTGTCCTTTCTTAGGTGGATAGCTCATTCACTTTAGAAGTTCAAAAGTTGTACAGTCTATCTGACAGTTTATTTAAACTTCCTTTTTGCATAAGGCAACTTGCTTGCTAGTACGTCTTGTCAATCGTAAGCAGAACTATTCCATGCATCCATGTAAACATTCTTAGATACCTAACATATTTTTTCATCTTTTTGAATAAATACCCACTGATTATCTTTATTAAAATGTCTATTTTTTTTGTAGGAAACTTCTGGAAGACTGCTCCTCTTGCATTTGTACTAGCACAGGAGCACTCTAGCATTACTATTGCAGTACAGGTCTTGGCTATCCGTACCCTACACCAGCACTGCAGCTCTCCATCTGGGTCCCTCACTGTTGCTAGTGACAACTTCACAGCTCCCTGGAGTTCTTTTGACAACTGAAGCCTTCAGGCTTCTTTCCCAATTTGTCCCAGCATTTTACGTTTTTCTTTACTCAACCCTTTGGCTTTCTCTCCTCTCTTCTTGCTTCTCCTCTTCCTTCCCAGGCTGCATTCAATTGCCCAGCTGCTTCTGTGGCTGCCAGATAGCTGGTTGCCTCACCTTTCATGACTCAGATGGGGTGACTTACTGTCTACCGCAGCCAGATCTGTGTTTAGGAGCCAGAGTTTGAGTCAAGGAAGCTCTTGTTAGTACTTAGAGTGCCATTCAGAAACCAGCTGTCTGATGGAGAAGAATCACTCGGGAATGGGTGTCCACGGTTGGTGGTCAGGGATCCCTGTAGGTATAGCAAGAGAGAGAGAGAGAGAGAGAGAGAGAGAGAGAGAGAGAGAGAGAGAGAGAGTAAGCCATATGTGTCCCGCGGCAGGGTCAGGTGAACTTCTTCCTGTTCAGCTATTACGCAAAGGCCCCTTCTGCTCTAACAGCCATGCTGTGCCATTGAATACATGGTGACTCTTTGCTGTTGTCTTGTTTTTGTGTCCAGCACAAGGCTGCACTACTTAAAATAAGCAAGAAAGGGCCACTGTGTAAAGCCTTTATTGGTCTTACAGCTACAACACCAATGGAGGAAACACGAGAGAGACTCTCCAGACTGGGTCACTGAGCAGTCTGGTTATAAAGCCCACAACTACAGTTACTTGTTTCTGACCAGTCACACCTGTTGGTTTTGGCCCAACCACAGCCTTGTTACTTAACACCAGTTCCTCCACTAGCCTGAGGGCTCTCTAGGCAGTGTGAGTGGCCGGGTCATTGAGAGTTCACAGAGGTTGGTGCCTACAAAAAGCCCTGGCATAATGTAGTATTGCCACTAGCCCTGGCTGAGGTTGTAGTTTTTCCGCGCTTGGGACTCAGGTGCAGTCTTTGCAGAGCGGTCTCAAGGCATCTGTGGCTTGTTCCAAACAGCTGATGCTGGGAGAAGGGGGTAGTTTTGCTGGCTTACAGTCTCTTTGCTACAGAAAGTCCAGGTAGCAAGCAGGAATCAAATAGCTGGTAATTAGGGATTCAAATCACCTCGTCCCTAATGTGCTTGCTTATTTAAAAGAAAATGACCATCAGAAGGAGTTCTTACACATATAACTTCAAGAACTCACCATTAACAATAGCAATGATCTTAACAGATCATAGAAAATTTTATCCATCGGAAGGAGTTCTTACACATATTCAAGAACTCACCATTAACAATAGCAATGATCTTAACAGATCATAGAAAATTTTATCCATCGGAAGGAGTTCTTACACATATAACTTCAAGAACTCACCATTAACAATAGCAATGATCTTAACAGATCATAGAAAATTTTATAGTGCGTAATACTTCCCCAGTGCCCAGTGAGGGGAGAAGTCAACTCATCTGGCTCAAGAACACCTGGCATAAAAAAGCAAATTTGTGTATCTACTAATCTGTACTTCTTGTAGGGTGCACCCTTGTATATTTTGTTCCCTAATTCAAAAATTATAGGGTCAGTAGATAATCATAATTGGCTAACATTGCAAATAAAACAAGGTGACAGGTTTTTTCATATGTCACCAGTACCTTAAAAAAATCCTTATCATTCACTTACTTTAAAATATTTCTATGTTTTCTAAGTTGTGGTGGCAATTCTTGTTTATAAACTTGACTATATCTGGAATTAACTAAAATGCAAAGGCCTGGGAACACCTGTGGGGACTTTTTCAAATTAAAATAATTTGAAATGGGAAGGCCCACCCTTAATTCAGATCTTTGGAGGTGGGAAGATACCTTTTTCATCTGAGCCACACTTTTTGGTGGCAGCCTATATAAAGGACACGAATGAAGGATGCTTTCTCCCTTTGCTTGATTTTTCTGTCACTGGGAGGTTCAATTTTTTTCCGGTGGAGACTTATTGCCTTCTTCTTCTTCTTCTTCTTCTTCTTCTTCTTCTTCTTCTTCTTCTTCTTCTTCTTCTTCTTCTTCTTCTTCTTCTTCTTCTTCTTCTCCTCCTCCTCCTCCTCCTCCTCCTCCTCCTCCTCCTCCTCCTCCTCCTTCTTCTTCTTATTCAGGATTCTGACATACACTGATGATCAGCTGAGATATCCATCCTTGCGGACTGAACACGTACTACAGTCTTAGAGCTTCCGTTGGTTGACAGCCATTGTTGAAACAAAGTTTCATAGTAGCTACCAGGCATGTCTCATTTTAACCATGTCTGCCCCCCTTCTCCCTTCTTTGATTATCTCTGAGCTGTTGGAGTAGGAATGTAATAGATATTGTATTTGGAGCTGAATACTCAACAGTCTCTTATTTTTTAAAAAATGTTTATTGATTACTTCAGGTTACATCTCCATCACAGTGCCCTCTTTCCACCCCTCCCAGTCCCGTCCTCCCACCCTCTACCCCCTATCCCTTCCATCTCACTCTTCAGTAGTGGAGTGTCCCTACATATCAGTCCCCCGTCCCTGTTCAGCAGTCATTATATCTCTTCACATTGAGTAATTGTGTATCTCTGTGTTAGTAACTATTACTGGGGGAAAAAAAGCTTTTCTGATGAGGGTTAAGAAATGCATTAATCTATGGTTACAGCAAAGCCGTTAGTAGTCAGTCACTTAGTTTAACAATAGTAACTGTGTAGTTAATTCTCTTTCAGGGTCTATGATCTATCCAGCCACTAGTTATTGGCCCTGAAAACAATGTCAGACAACAGTTCCATCTTGTAGAATGGGCCCTAAATCCAATCAAAAGTTACTCACATAACATTTGCCACGTCATTGTATAAGTGGGCCTATTTTATCAGATTGGTCAGTCCTGTAGTTTACAGAATTCAGATCTGGGTGAGACTGATGACCATTTCCCTCCTTTGGTAGGGTCACAGTATGAACTTCCAGAACTATGAAAGCTAGCCAATATTAAAAAAGGTTGCAGGTCAGTACCTAATTCCCCATGTTCCATAACTCATTACCTGGTATTTTCAGCAACGGTGTCTCATCATTACTTTCTTTGAGAGAAATCAAGAACCATGCCTGTAATGTCTAGAAGTCTGTGGGAGTCCAGTAACAAAGAACTCCAAAATCTAGTTCTAGGCTCTGGACTTTTAATTTGCCTGTAATTTCAAGGAGAGGCATTGTCTCCCACTTATAGGGTAACTCTATGGTAGTAGGTTTTCACATGACATTTTAAAAATTATTTCATATTTTGAGATTATAGTATAATTATATCATTTTCCCTTCCTTTTCAATGTGACTTTTTCAATGGGCTTTTCATTTGGTTATCTCTCTACCTTGCTCCCATGCCCCCATCTGCCATTTAGTCTTTTTAAAATTTTACTTTTAAAAATTTCAAGACACAGTTTCTCTGTGCAAGGGTACTGGCTGTCCTGAGACTTGCTTTGTAGATCAGCCTGACCTCGAACTCACAGAGATCCACCTGCCTCTGCCTCCCTAGTGGTGGGATTAATGCGTGTGCCACAAGCTGCCACCAGCTCCCATTTAGTCTTTATTGTTTCATTATTCTCCATTCCTGTTTTAGGGAAGGAAAGACAGAATGAGGTTGGTATGTAAGACCATTTAATATAAGGATATTTTCAAGTAAAAGTGCTTGTATGTCTGTATATTTTATTCATCTTCTTATGTGCCGTATTGATCTGTATGCAGTGTATGTATGACTTGCCCTAAATAGAATTTAATATGAACATCAGAGAGGAGATGGAACCACAATATTTTACTGAATGGCAAAGGTAAAAAAAATGGAGTAAAAGTTGGATGAAGGGTTGAAAAACACCTCAGCTATTACTGTGTAGACAAAGATAAGATGACAGGTAAGGAGTCTAGTGAATTCCCTTGTTTCAGGATCCTATTATTTTCACTAAATCAAAGGCAGTTCTCCAGCTTGCTTTATACTTTACAGAACTTGGACAACCTGTTTGAAATCAGGATTAAGTAAAAATCAAGGCAGGTTTTAAAAGCAACTGACAGGTGAACTGTTGAAAGATCTGCATTTAAGGCTTCAATGTCCCTCTATTGCAAGTTTTGTAAAAAGGTATGATAAGGTATTTTTTTTTAAACCAAATTACTTCTGAGACTACATGAAACACTATCGATTTCTCTGTAGTCACTGTATGAACAAGTAAAAATAGAAAATAGAAATCGATAAAAATCTATTAGAGTATATATTTGAAGTGAGAAAATATTCAGAAGGATACAAATATAAAATATTTATTTTTCCAAATAGGAGTTTTAACAATACTCCTGATCACATTTATATTTTTATTATGATAGTATTGTGAAAATAAAATTAAGTAGAATATTTTAACCATTTAAAACAATAACATTTCATTAAATGTGACTTTGACTCTTAATGTCACATTTACTTCTAGTATGTGTTCTGGAAATAAAAAGCAAACTGAAATATAAACTGAAAATTTTGTGAACTCTGTCTCTGCCAGGCTGACAAAGAATTTTAGATAAACATTTTGGTCAATTAAATTGTCAAATTGGTGATCATGGATTTGATCTTTTACAGAAATATACTATGCAAGCCCTCAAAGATAAAGACATACAAAATGGCTTTGAGAACATTACCATAGTAAATAGTATTTGATAAAATCATCACTAATATATGTAACATATTTTATTAAAATTATTTTTATGGTTTCAATATGTGCTTAAAATTATTATAAATCTTGAAAAAAGTGAATCAACCTGGTACACATATTCACATTCCTGTAGAGATTATACCAAGCTTCAAAAGTGTATGTTGTATCTCTGGGGTTGGTTGGAGAATTGTGCATACAAGGTTTCTGACAGCGCCATTGTTTTTTTTTTTTTTTTTTTGGTTTTTGTTTTAAATGAACCAAGAAGTTTATTCTTAGAAAATATAAACAACAATCACAAATGGTTAGGAAAATGAGAGAAAAGTATATCAAATAATAAACATTTGAAGTTAAAAGGTGATATTACAATAGGTATCCCTAAAATCCCAAGTATCATCAAGAGATATTATGAAAATTTACATGTCATAAGTTGGAAAATCAAGAAATGGATATACTAGATGCATCTGACATAACAAAATTGGATAAGAAAATACCAGAAAGATCACATATTAATAAAAATCAATGAGATTGAAGTATTAATAAATTCACCCACTGAATAAAAGTACAGTATCTAATAATTCCCTACCAAATTTGACCATATCTTCAAAGAAAAGTTAACATCAATACTGTACAATCTACTCCATAAAATAAAACTATAAGAAACATTACCAAAATCATTCTATAAAATTAACACGTTGGTATTAATTTGAATTAATTTATATTAAATTATATTACTAATAAAGTTTTTAATTTTTTGTATGTTTATTTATTAATTCAAGATACATCTCAATCAAGCCTTCTCCCTCCTCCTCTCCCAATCCCACCTTCCCACTCTCTACCCTCTCTCCCACCTACCCTACTCCTCTGGTGTGGGGTGTCTCCACATTTAAGTCCACCTCAGTTCATCAGTCACATGAGGGCTAAGAGGGCTCTTGCTCTGAGGCCCAATATGGCAGCTACACTAGGGTAAAGTGTCCCACTAACAGGTAACAAAGTCTATGACTGAGGCTGCCCCAACCCTACTTGCTAAGAGATCTGTATGAGGACGAAGTTGCCTATCCTCTATATTTTTTAGTGGGCGCTAGGTCAAGTCCAAGCTTTTTTCTTTTCTTTTTTTAATTTTTTTTTCGGTTAATGTCTCAGTCTCTGTAAGCTTCTAGGGGCCTAGGTTAGTTGGTTCTGTTGATCTTCCTGTGTTGTTCTTGACCTCTCTGGAACTCTTTATTCCTCCTCCCTCTCTTCAAGTCCTTGAAGAGAGAAATTGAAGAGGATATTGAAAGATGGAAAGATCTCGCATGCTCATGGATAGGTAAGATCAACATAATAAAAATGGCCATCCTACCAAAAGCAATAAAAAGATTCAATGCAATTCCTATCAAAATACCAACACAATTCTTCTTTTGTGCATCTTGTCTGCTTTTTATTTTTCTTTTCTTTTTTAAAACATTTATTACTTTGTTACATCTCCATTACCACCCCCTCCCTCCACCCCCTACCACCACAATTCTTTAAAGACCTTGAAAGAATAATCCCCAACTTCGTATGGAAAAAACAAAAAAATCCAGAAAAGAAAAATCAATCCTGTAGTATAAAAAAACATCTGGAGGTATCACCATCCTTATTTCAAGCTGTACTACAGAGCAATAGTAATGAAAACACCATGGTACTGGTATAGAAACAGAACGGTTGATCAATGGAATCAAATCAAAGACTGAGAAATAAACTCACACACCTCCAGTCACTTAATTTTTGACAAAAAAGCCAAAACCATACAATGAAAAAGGGAAAGCATGTTCAACAAATGGTGCTGGTCTAACTGGATGTCAACATGTAAAAGAATGCAAATAGACCCATATTTATCACCTTGTACAAAACTTAAGTCCAAGTGGATCAAAGACCTAACCATAAAACTGGACACACTAAATCTACTAGAAGAGAAAGTAGGGAAAAGCCTCAAACTCATTGGAACAGGTGACAACTTCCTAAACAGAACACCAACATCTCAGGCTCTAAGACCAACAATCAATAAATGGGACCTCATGAAACTGAAAAGCTTCTATAAGGCAAAGGATACTGTCATTAGGACAAAAACGGCAGCCTAGAGATTGGGAAAAAATCTTCACCAACCCCACATCTGACAGAGGGATAATATCCAAAATTTACAAAGAACTCAAGAAATTAAATGGCAGAAACCAAATAATCCAATCAAAAAAATGGGGAACAGAACTAAAAAGAGAATTCAAAAAATAGGAATCCCTAATGGCTGAGAGACACTTGAAGAAATGCTCAACATCCTTAATCATCAGAGAAATGCAACTCAAGACGACTCTGAGATTCCATCTCACACCTGTCAGAATGGCTAAGTTCAAAAACTCAAATGACAGCACATGCTGGCGAGGGTGTGGAGAAAGGGAACCACTCCTCCATTCTTGGTGGGAGTGCAAACTTGTACAATCATTATGGAACTCTGTCTGAGAATATCTTAGAAAACTTAGAATAGCTCTACCTTAAGACCCAGCTACATCAATCCTGGGCATATATCCAAAAGATTATTCACCAAACCATAAGGACATTGACTCAATAAGTTCATAGCAGGTTTATTTGTAATAGCTAGAAACTGGGAACAACCCAGATGCCCTTCAACTGAAGAATGGATTAAAAAAAAAAAAGACTGTGATGCATCTACACAATGGAATACTACTCAGCTATTATAAACAATGTAATCATGCAATTTGCAACCAAATGGATGATAGTAGAAAAGCTCATCCTAAGTGAGCTAACCCAGGCCCAGAAAGATATACATGGTGTATACTCACTTAGAATATTAAACTGGATGTTAGCCATATAGTATAGGATAACTATCCTACAACCCACAGACCCAAAGAAACAAGAACCTAGCATAACTATCCTATGGGAAATTGAACCCAGCAGCAGATCAAAACAGGTGCTGAGACACACAGTCAAACATTAGGTGGAGGTCTGGGAGTCTTTTATAAGAGAGGAAGGAGGAGTAGACAGTGTCATTGTTAACAATGCTGCTTTTCCCTTCAAAACAGAGCTACAGACACATGATAAATAACATACTTAAACATAATTGGATTTTGATACATGCTCTCAGGTGATAGCTGTGTTACTAGGGAATTAGTGGATGAGTAAAACATGATATCTATGATACTTGGTGCCAAAATAATATTTGATTTTTTTGACAAAGAGATTCTCAGCTCCTGTGAAGTAATCATCACCCAAATCTTGACAATTTTGCTGAAACCAAGCTTCGGGTGGCCTAGTTTCTGTTTTTAGCTAATTTTACCTTATGCAGATCTGCTTTAAGAAGGTATTGGCTTGTCCATTAGCATGATTCTACAGGGATGCCTGTATTTCTGATTTCTAGGGAAAAGTACTTATTTAGTTTCCATGAAACAAAATCAGAAGGAAGGCCTAACTCTACAACATTTGTAGTTTCTTTGTTACAATGACATAAGATCTATGGAAAAATATAGGAAACTGCAATAAATCAGCAATAGTTTTTACTATTCTAAATGTCACCTCTGGGCAGCCATGTTTAACATTGGGCTATATAACAAATAAGGAGGACATGTATACAAAGGTTCATTGTCTATTGCTTATTTTATTATGACCACTGATTGGAACTACATTCAAAAACAAGCATAAAGAAAATGGCTTTTAGAGTTAGGTATAGAACTTTAAACTCACTGAGACAGATAGATAATAGAATATTCCTATTAGTGGCCAAATACAGATGAACTGGACATTGGGAATGTATGTTATAACTTATAGCTTTCATAATTGTTTCCTTATTATTCTTAATGCTTTGGGTTGTCTTATTGTTATAAAAAATATCTTTTTATTAGACTAAAAGGGAGAGATGTTGGGAAAAAAAGATATAATAAAAAAATTTGCTCCTTTAATTTGGTATTTCCAGAGCTATTTGGTTTGGTTTCCCGAAGAAGCCTTTATGGAAATTAATGTAAGTCAACTGTTTAATTCCTAATAGTACTGAAATCTATGTATGAATAAAACCAAGTACTTATGGTTATATGTGTATAGTGCAACAGACTCTCCTAAACACTTCTATTGCAAAGGCTTTAAACTATAGCTTCTCTGATTAAAATGGATTCTATTGTCATAAAAGAAATTAATTAACTTTACTACTTTGGGGGAAAAGTCAGGGTTTACAACATTGTCAGTTTATTTTTGTAAAGAACACAAAAATGATAAGCTACTTTATAAAATGAAATATAATAACTTTATAAACACAGAAGTTCTGTAAACAATAGTTTCATTTGTAAATACAACTGAATTTTCTTTTCTCTATAGGCTAAAAACACTTTCAAGCAGTAAAATCTATCAAGTTATTGGTTAAGTAATTTTGATAGGGAATTAATTCACTGAATTCAAGGGTTGCCAATTTCTACACTGCATTGTTTGCAAGATAAATATAAAGTTTTGTAACCATATGACAATTATAGGGAATGTTCAAATACTAAAGACTATTTATGACACATGGGATACTTTAGGTAATATAGGACAGATGTATGAAATTGTGTTCTTTAAAGTCTTCAACTCGGAAACCCATATAAAGGTTTGTTCAATGTAGGAATGTAGAGTGACAGCTCTTTATGTACAGAGAAAAAGACAGCTAATAGAATTTGGATCATGTTGCTTCCTATAATTGGAAAGAATCTGGGTCCAGCTTTCAAGTGACTCTTCCCAAGATGAGTTTGAATGACTTGCTATAATAAGTTGGTCATATGACTCTGAAGGAACAACCCAGTGCTAATAAACATCCAAGGGCCTGGACAAGCTTATAATGCTTCATGATTAGAACAATCTATAGATTCCAGAAAGAAATAAAAGAATTGAGCGTGAATCTCCTTGACCTGATACAAACATGTGAACATGACAGAGAATGATTGTGAACACACACTGTAGGGGTTATCTAGTGACTTAACTAATATGTAAAGGTTCTGTCTACCATATTCCTTTCTCATAATTATTAATGATCTTAACAGGTGAACTGATATCTAAATATATCATGTTCCCTAAACCAGTAGATCAGTCAGCTTAGAGATATCAGACAGTCCCCTAGTACTTGAGAAGAAAGGGAAATTTCATAGAAGTCCTGTGGACATATGAAATCTCATGAAAGATACATTACACCTTCAATAGTTGATTTTTTTTCCTATTTCTTGCATGTTTTTATCTGAAATATATCATACAAACCAAACTATTTTGGTAGTTAGTGTGAGCATAGGGACTGCAGAACTCCATATTAATTCTGATCTTATCAAGTAGTTTTTTTTTTTTTACATAGATCAAGGATGCTGCCCTTATGGAAAAAAATGGAAAAAGATAATGAAGTCTTTAGTTCAAGTATTACGCAGTTCAATCCTGCACTGGAGTGGCACTCAGGAGCCTTCTTGTGTATTCAAGCACAAGGGAAGGGAGATGTAAGTGTTTAAAACCCTAAAAATATGTAGTATTTGTTTCTCTAGTTCTCATATACTCATATGACAAAAAAGGTGAGAGAAATGAAATTAGTTAAAAATAAAGTCTTACACAGTAAATATTTATTATTAAAATACTTAAGTATCTCCCTTAGTAACTCAACTTGACAAGACATATGAGCCAGCAAAATGATATATGTGTTTGTGATTGCTATGGTCAGGAGAAAGAGCAAAGGAGAAGCATAAAAATAAAAATACTAGTGGGTATCAAGTTCATTTCTGAAAATATCCCAATGACGGATTGTGGTACTAGATAGACAACAGTATGTGGATATCTGAACAATCTTTGATTTGCATTCTTAAGCAAGTATGCTTGTTGTAATGTGAATTGTATCTCTATGAAATCACTTAAATATTGATCTTGTACAATATCCTATTTGACAAAGACTGAAAGAATGATGTGATGTATTTACTAAACAAATAATTATCTTCTTTGAGAGAGGGGGTAGATTTAATTTTACTTTCTTTTTTCCTTTTATTAAAAATAGATTATTTTCTCATGCACTGTATCTGATTATAGCTTCCTCTTCCTCTACTTCTCCTGGTTCCTCCCATATCTCCACCCCTCCTGATCTACTCCCCTTTTTTTCTGTTCATTAGAATAGAACAGGCTTCTAAAAGGTAACAACTAAATATGACAAAATAAAATATAGTAAGATAAAGTAAAAATTATCATATCAAAGTTTAATTGGACACAACAACCCACCAGGAGGAAAAGAGTCCCAAGAACAGGCCTACAAGTCCAAAGCCCATTCACTCTCACATTCAGGAATTCCACAAAAATACTAAGTTAATAGCTGTAATATACACACAGAGTACAATGTGCAGACCCATGTAGGCCCTGTGCTTACTGCTTCAGTCTGGGTGAGTTCAGATACACCTTGCTTGGTTGATTCAGAGGGCTTTGTTCTCCAGGTGTGCTCCATCCCTTCTGTCTTTTACACTCTTTACACCTCCTTCTGTATGTGAGAGTTTAGATTTTAAGGACCTACATGTTCAAGGCTTGGTCCTCAGGGCCATGCTATGGAAAAGTGGTAGAAGGGAAGACCCTTGTGGAGTTGCTTCAGATTATTAAGGATGTGCCTATGGAGAGGATTTTAGAGGACTACAGTTTCCCCACCTTTCTCATTTTTTCTCAGTCTCCAGTTGAGCAATTTTGTTCTGCTATGTATTTCTGCCATGACGTACTGCGTTACCATGAACCAAAACCAATGAAGGCAGTCAAAGATAGACTCAAATTTCCAAAACTATGAACCACAAAGTATTCTTTCCTTTTTGTTGGTTGACATTTGCAGGTATTTTGTTATTGGGATGGGAAATTAACAAAACTTTGCAGCACTTTTTCCTGTCTGTCCCTTCTATCCATCTAGTATATCTGTTTTAGGTCAAATCTTTATTCAGTTCTGTAATACTTTCACATACATAACACAGCATGCTTTTATCAGCTTGTAGTTGAACTATTTGAAGACCTCTAATCCATATGGCTTATGCATTGACTTTAGACTTATTTTCCTTCTTAATTCTCTCAGGTTTTCCTAAGGCATAGGACTGAGCAGGTTCTATCTGCACTAAACATTTCACATGGTTCAATGTTACCTACAGATGAAAATTCAAAGTTCTTAATTTGATCTACAATTCTTTCATTTTATTTTTTTATATCATGATCCTACCAAGTCACAGTTGATTTCCAGCATATAAAACAGCTCATCTTTGTCTTAAAGCACAAAGACCATTTCTCACTTTTTTTGCAGTTTGTATTTTTCCTCAATTCAAGCTGTCAAATTTTACCTATTAAGCTTAACTGCTTTATTCTACTTAAAATCTCTGATCAAACATGTTAAAATTAAAGTCTTAAAAAAGTTATTCCTCTCCTTGTTTTTAAATTACTTACATGTATTCTTATCTTGTACTGTCCTATCTATTTGAGTTATTGTTGAATTTTAAATTAACCTTATATCACAGACTTTCTTATTTATAATAATAGATAAAATTTATTCCTGTAGAAATTTTAAATAGTAGAATAAGAACCAATGTTGAGCTTTGGTTCCCCAGGAGAAAAAGGAGTATATTTTCCACGGTTGGCACAAGATTCGTGATTGTGGCCCCAGTAACAAGTGATATATTAACAAGACAAATACATGTTTTATTTAACATACATTTTACAGTACATGGGAGCTTTCAGAAATAAGGACCAAAGAAAGGAAAACCATGTGCATCTTTATGGGAGCAACCCAAAGGGGATCTAAGAGGGCCCATGTGTACAAATCCTTTAGATTTCCTGCAGAACATTCTTCTCTTGTTAGAGGACAGAAGCCAGGCAAATTAGAGAATTCAGGGACAAGGGAGGGAGGCAGTTAGATGTGGTCTTCTTGTTTCTAGAGCTTGATTTGAGGAAGGGTGTCTTTTCTTCCTTAGTTGTTCCCCAGCAGGGCTTGGGACAGTAACCTGGTACAGTGATACCTCAGCTTGCAGGGACATGCACCCACAGGTATCTTTAGCTATTGCTTTCTGTTCTCCTCCTCCATATTGACTACAACAAGAATTTCAAATTCACTCCAAGCCCCCTGCTTTGGTATCCTCACCTAAGAGACAGAACTAATCCTGTCTGCCACCACTCAGTGATGGCAGCTTCTGTTAATAAAATGCGTTTATTGACTTCTTCTTTTAGAGAACCACTCTCAATCCTAGGCTAACATGTACAAAATGAACACAGAAGAGTAAATGCCCCTTAGCTGGGAACTACACAATATCCCATCTATCTGGGGAATGCTCTGTAGAAATGTGACTCCTTTACATGTACTTGCTGGGTTCATTTTCATCCAGCTCTTCCAGGGAATGTGGCTCTCTACCTCTGCTGATCAATGATGAATGGCAATGGCAAATATGTCTGAGACGTTGGGGCAACAAGTGATCAAGATGCAAGTGAGAATTACTGTGAATAATCCACGGTGAGCCCTATTTTTGTTTGCTTAAACATTCTTGTAAGAACTGATTCTTGTAAAGTAGAAAAATACTATAACACTTGGGATGACAATGCTCCCTGCAAAAGCCACAGACTATTTAACAAAAACCGCAATACTAGGCATAAGAAATCCTCTCTTAGTTGCTGGCTAACAGATTGCAAGTGGCCCATCTAAAACTATATACACTGTTGTTGTAGCCCATGGGTTGCCTCGCAGCAGTTAAAGGTAAGCAACTATAGTTTAAGAAACCAACCACTTTGGACATAAGACCTGGGAGACCTGACTCTGATTTGAAAACTTCCACCCCGAGGACCAACTTTCATGGCCAGAAGATTCTCCTCTCTCTTCCAAGGGAGAGAAGCAGCCTGTAATTCTACCTAGATGCCTGGATTTTTTTTTTTTTTTATATGGATGCTGATGAACTCAGATCCTCATGTAAGCCATCTTCTTGGGTTCTTCTCTGTTGCTTTAAAAATTGGTAAATAGTGTGATTTTTTTTAAAATAGTGTGATTTGTAAGTCTCCTTACTTAGTGTCCTCTGCTTTAAAGATAAAACTAGCTTCTGAAGAAGGATATCACACTATAATTAAGATAAAATTCATACATTAAAACATGCAGATATTATAATTGAAAGATATATGGACTACGTGTACATTTTTTCTCTAGAATATGAAATTTTTTAAACATTTCATTTGTTTATAATATGATTGTTTGAAATTTTGGTTGTTTCTAATTTATAGATATTTCTCCTTCTTTTCTTACTACAATAACTATAACATGTAATTTAATGTTTTACTCCTAAGAGCTGAAGTCTTTTTTAAAATATTTATTTATTACTTCAGGTTACATCTCCATCACAGTGTCCTCTTTCCAACCCCTCCCAGTCCTGCCCTCCCACCCTCTACCCTCTCTCCCTTCCATCCCATTCCTCTGGATTGGAGTGTCCCTACATAACACTCCCCTGCCCCTGTTCAGCAGTCAAATGAGGGCCAAGAACCTACTCATACATTGGGGGCCTACAAGGCAGGACCACTAGGGCAAAGTGTCTCATTGATAGGAAACAAAGTCTATGTTCATGTTCCCTTTGGTGTATTGGTTGTAGTATAGTTATTCTGTACTATATGGCTGAAATAAATTATAAGTGAATAGATGCCATGTGCATCCTTCTGAGTCTGGGTTAGCTCACTCAGGATGAGCTTCTCTAGTTCCATCCATTTGGCTGCAAATTGCATAATTTCATTGATTCTGATAGCTGAGTAATATTCCATTGTGTAGATGTACCACAGTTTTTTAATCCATTGTTTGGTTGAGGGACATCTAGGTTGTTTGCAGTTTCTAGCTATTACAAATAAGGCTGCTATGAACATAGATGAGGAAACTTCCTTGTGATTTGGTGAGGAATCATTTGGATGTATACCCAGAAGTGGTACAGCTGGGTCCTGAGGTAGAGCAATTCCAGGTTTTCTAAAATATCACCAGATTGAAAAATGGATAAAAACAAACAAACAAACAAACACACTGTGGTACATTTACAAAATGGAATACTACTCAGCCATCAGAAACAAAGAAATCTTGCAATTTGCAGCCAAATGGATGGAACTAGAGAAGCCATCCTGAGTGAGCTAACCCAGACTCAGAAGGATGCACATGGTATCTATTCACTTACAATCAGATTTTAGCCTTATAGTACAGAATAACTATACTATAACCAATACACCAAAGGGAACATGAACATAGACTTTGTTTCCTATCAATGAGACACTTTTCCCTAGTGGTCCTGCCTTGTAGGCCCCCAATGAATGAGCTAAACCAGACTCAGAAAGATGCACATGGCATCTATTCACTTTTAATTAGATTTTAGCCATGCAGTACAGGATAACTATCTTACAACCAACACACCAAGGCAACAGGAACATCGACCTTGTCATCTGTGGGACACTTTGCTCTAATAGAGTTGCCATATAGGTCCCCAGTACAAGAGGAAGGTCTTAACACTCATATGTCTGCTGAACTGAGGGGGGGCTGATATATAGGGGAAACCCACTCTGGAAGAGTAGGATAAGTGAGAGAGGTAGGAGAGGGTGGGAGGGTGGGACCAGGAGGGGTGGGGAGAGAGGACTGTGATGGAGATGTAACTTGAAGTAATAAATTAAAAAAGGGGCGTTTTCTCTTAGCATTCAGCATAAGGCTAATTACGTTCATCTTCAAGCTGTCACATGGTACAGTATGGACTCCCTCTATCCACACTTGAATGAGGTGGTCTCTGCTACTGTTTCTAACAGAGGCTCATTTTTAATTATTTACACTTGTGTATTTCCCAAGGAAGGAAATGATAATCTTACCCACTCTTTTCTGTATATATTTATTATTTCTATTTAAATTAAGCATAAGACTACAGAGTTTCTCATGAATAAAGGAAATGTGTGAAAAACAGTTGCATTACAAAGAAGAAAACACAAATGAGGCTTCTTGAATTTTTCATGAAAACTCACCCAGAAGGAATGACATATTTGGAATCATATAGTGCAGATGCCTCAGGACACTTCAACAAAGTGACTGAAGCAAACAAATTTCTAAACTCTCATGGTTACAAATATTTCATTTTCCCCCCAAAGGCTTACTGAAGAAAATAAAATTATAAATCACGCCAATTTTGAAAGCTGTAGTGGAAGCATAGAAAGTTTATAATTGTTGCTAATACAAGCTAATAAATGTGTGACACAGAATCATAGCAATGAATTATGAGAAAATCATTGAAAACAGTGACAAGACTTGAGATATTTTATCAGTCATTCATTAATTCATCTAACATAGATACATGTACATATCAGAGAAAAATCTGTCTGAAGTTCAGGTGACTCAGGGGAGATACTGAAGGTGGGGAACCAAGATACATACATACAAAAGGTAGAACTACCCAGATCAGTAGGAGAAAAAGAAATATCAGGAAGAATACACACAAAAATCAAAAATTAATATCCAAAGAAGAAAGAGAAATCTTTTGGGCAAGGGACAATAATGCTGAAAGGCTGAGGTAGGAGAAACACTATAAATGATACACTAAATTGAAGGGGACATATGATGGAGTAGGCCATGCTAGACTAGAAAAAGCAGTACTGAAACCCAGACCTCATAATGTTTAAAGTAAGAGTAATGGTCAGAGTTAAAGTGTCTTTATTGCCACAGCAATTAAAGCAAGAAGAAGCTTTTAAATGGTAGTTGACTCAGGGGCCCACAAACAGACAATGTGCAGTGAGTGAGAGATCCTTTGGAGTACTCAGACCTAAATGGAATGTGTTTCTTAAAGCTCTTCCCTCAAGCCAAAGAGATCTATGCAGAAGAAGAAATGGAACCATTGTAAGAGCTAGAGGTAGTAGATAACTCCAAGGAATCAACATCTTCCCAACACAGCAGGGATACTACACATATGAGCTAATAAAGACTATGACAGTATGTCCAAAACTTGAACAGGTTCAAAACAGACAAAATTCAGAGAATGGGAACTGGACACAAAGTCCTACCCATAACAAAGAAGCTATTTATGATTGATATCTAGTGAGAAAGGAAAGATCAGTTTTCTCCAATGGAGTGACACTAAGTACATTGTCCATACTTCAGGCCCAGGAATAGCTGACCAACACAAATAGATTCCATGTTTTTTGTGTGGTTTTTGTTTTGTTTGTTTTGGTAATTTTTATCTTATTGGATTTGTTGTTTTTTATTTTACTATTCTTTGAGAAAGGGAAACACATGAAATTGGGTGGATAGGGAGGTGGAGAGGGTCTGGAAAGAACTGGGAAAGGAGAAATATGATCAAATTATGTTGCATAACTAACTAAATAGAAAGAAAAACAAATTGAAGTGTATTTAAACAAATAAGGGGAAATGAGGTAAAAAGATGAATTTCAGACAAGTTTTAATACTCTAAAAAATTGTTCTCTAGAAAAAAACCCATAGAAAAGCCTTTAAGTTACACATTAGTAAGAGAACAACCAGACATACATATGAGTGCTGCTTGGGAAGTTAGACCAGACTCCAAGAAGACAAGAACAAAACCTAGCACAGTGGTAGTGTGACTGGGAAGGAAGAAAAGCTTAAAGGAAGTCATTAAAAAAGAGCAACAAAGAAGTTCAAATTGGTTGCTGTAAAGAATGAAATATCTTCAGCCATTTGGCCCCGTTTCTGGCTGAAGATTGATGCTGTAATGTATGGAGAGAAAATGGGAACTGTCCAGGCAGCCACTGGTATGTCATTTTTTAGTTTTGGAAGCTGCAGGCCCTGCACTTCCTATATAATCAGATATATTTATCCCTCTCAGGTCTCTGAGGTGGTTGAAGAATAGATAGCTAGAGTCTCATAGCTAAATTTTGAGTTGTTTAGGAATCAAGAGGTTGTTCTGGATCTAAGAAGATATTTTTAAAATTATGAGGCAAGTTAGT